>JAADXX010000038.1:0-79697 GCA_023338025.1 Phytopythium oedochilum | reverse complement strand
CAGCCGCCGCTTGATCGCCATCCGTCCGATTCTCGAGTGAGTCGCCCACAGCTTTGTCGCCACTGCTCGTCGTCCTGGGACTGCGAGCAGCCAACGGTGGCATGTCCGTCCCATCTTTCGATGCCAACGGTGGCATGTCAAACAGTCAACACATAGAAGAACTCGATCAATTTGAAACACGAAATGCAAGATTAGTGTAGGAGACAGAATAGTTGGACATCGATACAGGATGAAAAATATTGACTATGCAATTTTAATTGCTGCTCATTGGACAAAATTTTACGAACAATGGAAATCTACGCTTGAATCTGATATGTCAAAACACGATTGTCACACTTCCATTTCCAAGTATACAAGAGATCAACACACCTGAATCTATGAAATAGTACATTATGTATCTTTTAGGGAACAATAGGGTTAATCCAGTTCGTCTGGTAGGTATCTGACATGACTGTCGTCCTCTTGCCTCTGGCTGAGTGGACAGTAAGAGCGGTCTCCGGCGGCTGCGCAAGCGCTCCCAGGAGCCCCTTGACAAGGACGTCACCAGCGGCGAGAACAACAGCAGCACCAGCGGCGAGAACAGCGGCAGCACCAGCGGCGTCAGCACTTGCGGGAAAGGAGGCCCCAGTACGAGCTGAGAATGCTACAACGCTGCGTGAGTTAGTAAATAACCTAACCGAATGGTGGGTGGCATTCTCCCAACTCTATATAGTAAGTCGGAGTTTAGTGGGTGGATTTTCTTTGAATTTGTGCCACGAGGTCGATACAGTGTTCATGGTTACGTTTTAACCAATCAAACGTGTTAAATAGATTTAATCTTGTTATGATTGGCTCCCTCGCGAGAAATACCACTCGGGTGGCATTTCTGCAATAAAGTACCGGTACGAAGAGGGGAGGGACGACCCACCAGGTCATTCATTGACTGGGCGTCGGCCCCATAGTAATTTGCTCGCCCATCTTGTCGGCGCAGGAGTTCGGACGCGCGAGGGCGGGAAAGCGCCAGAGAGATGCTGGCGGCCCTGTCGACGCCGCCCAAGCCCGCGGACGGCGCGTTCCGCACGCCGGACCGGTCGCGGGCGGTCGCCGGCGCGCGCAGGAGCAGCCGCGTCGCGGCCAAACCGGCGGCCGCAACCGTGGTGGCGCAGTCCGAGTCGGACGAATCGGACGCGGCGCCGCTGCCGTCGCCGTCGCCGAACGCGAGCGGGCGGAAGCGCAAGAGCCTCGGGACGAGCACGGTCAAGGCGCTGGCGGGCTGCTCGCTCGGCACGAACAAGAAGCGCGCGCGCGTGTCGATCGGCACGCCCGGCAAGGCGACGCCGCTGGACGCGGCGCGCGAGAAGGACGTGGCCAAGCGGTTCGTGGAGCTCGAGGTGTCGGAGGCGTACCGCGCGATCCGCAAGCAGACGGGCGCGCTGGGCGGCAACGCGGCGGGCGGCGCCATCTACGGCGAGATCACGCAGTCGTCGTTCCAGCGCATCGTCGACTTCCTCAAGGCCGAGTGCGAGCTGTCGGCGTCGAGCCTCTTCCTGGACGTTGGCTCGGGGCTCGGCAAGCCCAACTTCCACGTGGCCATCGACCCGGGCGTCGAGGTCTCGTACGGCGTCGAGCTGGAGGAGCTGCGCTGGCACCTGTCGCTGCACAACCTCAAGAGCGTGCTGGCGCTCGACAGCAACAAGGCCAAGCCCAACCGCACCGTCTTCACCGCCGGCGACATCACGCACGCGCGCACCCTCAACCCGTTCTCGCATATATATAGCTTCGACGTCGGGTTCCCGCCGGACGTGATGGACCAGCTCGCCGCCATCTTTAACCGCAGCGACGCGCGGTACCTGGCCAGCTTCCACCCGCCGCGCAAGGTCATTGACATGTACGGCTTCGACGTCGCCAACATCGGCCGCGTCGCCACGTCCATGGCCGGCTCGAGCGAGGGCCACCAGTGCTACTTCTACCGCCGCACGAGCGGCGACGAGCCCGTGCCGAGCAGCCAGCAGGAGGAGGGGAACCGCGCGAGCAAGACGAGCGCCGAGGACGCCGGGACGCCCAAGAAGCTGCTGCACATCGACCCGCTCTTCCGCAAGGGCTTCGAGGTGCTCAGCCGGGGACGGGAAGGCGTGCGCGACTGGATCGTGGACTTCTTCGGGGAGGAGGTCAACGCCGGCCGCACGCGTCGGCAGAAGGCGCAGAGCCTGAAGCTGCAGAGCCAGAAGCAGGAGCGGCCTATGGAGTCGTACTACCGCGTGGTGGGCAAGGCTCGCGCTATTACGATGGAGCCGCCGGCCAAGAAGCGCCGCCAGAACCTCTGACGCGCCGCTGGCGACGGTATGGAGGAAGCCTCCTCACTATGAGCAGGCTGTTGACGGAGACTTGCATGGGGAAAGAGGAGGGGGAGCAGCGCACCCGGTGCTCGGTGCCCGACGAGGAGATTCATGTATCCTGCTTGCTGTTTTGCACAGAACGCGCGGCTGCGGCCCCGCGAAGCGACTAATAGATGGCGCCATGCGCATGTAACCCGACCTGCTTCTATGGCTCTTGTCTGTAGTACACTAGCAACACAACATGGAAGTCGCCTCGCTCTACTTGCCGCTGCTGGCCGCAACCGACTCGACGAACAGCTTCTTCTGCAGCGGCGAGAAGATGTCGCCGCCCGCGTGGATGCACGAGATTAAATAGGCCACGTCCTTGCTCTCGAACTGCTCCTCCCGGCGGAACTGGTCCAGGCTGTCGCCGAACGCCGTCGTGAACTCCTCCATGTACAGATCCCGGAACTCGCTCTGCAGCGCGTTGTCGCCGACCGCCCCGCCGCTGGCCGCCGCCGCCGCCGCGCTCAGGTCGCGGTCCGCGCTCGCCAGCAGCTCGCGACTCGCGCGCAGGGCCTTGTCCGCCACGCCGAGCTGCGCGTGCTGCTTGGAGGCCTCCTCCAGCTGCGCGCCGGCCGCGATCAGGTCCTTGAGCAGCAGGGTCGAGCGCTCGTCCTCGTGCTCGTGCTCGTCCTCCTCGCTGCTGTCCTCGCCCATCTCCTCGTCCTCGCCTCCCTGGCGCCTGTCCGCCGCGTCCGCGAGGCGCTTCTGCAGCGCGGAGAGCTTGGCGGACGCCTCCAGCGTTTGTGCGATGAGCTCGGCGCTTCGCAGACTCTCGCCCGCCAGCCGCTCCAGCAGGCGCTGGCGCTCGCCCGGCTCGGCCGCCGCCGCCGCTGCCTTGACTGGATCTTCCGCGCGCTGCAGCGGGTCCGCGCCCAGCGCCGCCACCAGCCGGTCGTACTGCTCCGTGAACGCCGCCGCACTCATCGCGTCGCCGATACCTCGGTTGTGTCCACGGTTGGTCGGCCAGCTATTTTGGAGAGAGTACAGCCGACCGCAAAATAGAGCAAATACTTTAGAGGCAGAAAGTACTGCTGCATAGTCGGTGCGCAGTGCCAGTTTGTGCGCGTAGCCAGCTGTTGCTGGATCGACTGCATGAACCTCACAGACTTGCGTTCAGTTCGCCCGCGCGCCACCAGTCGCGCTCCGCCCTTTGCGGCCGCGAAACGCCATTTTCCGCTCGGAAGCCGCGGCGCTGACGTCTCTACAACAGCGATCTCGACTACATACTTAGAAGTGGACTCGAGTCTCTGGTCGTTCTCGCGATTATCGGAGGATTCCGCAAAGACGGGCCAGCTGTGACGCAAGTGTGTGCCATCGCTGCTCGATCGGTGACGAAAAGACGCACTATACAAACTCGTATATATAATACCCACCTTCGAGAAGGAAAATCAGAGTTGAAGAGCTCTTTCCATTTGCCGTTTGAAGCTCTCCTATACTAGCGAGACGAGACGATGGAGGTGGCGGCGGCGGCGGCGCGCCGCGCCTGGCTGCTGCTGCAGCGGCACCCGTACGCGGTGGGCGGCGCGGCGGCCGTGACGGTGCTCGTGGGCGTCATCACGGCGCTGTACGTGTGGGTGGCGTCGCGGCAGGTGCGTCCGCGGCGGGTGCGCGCGCCGCCGGCCAAGGCGCCGACGTCGCCGACGTCCAAGCGGCTGCGGCGGCGCTCCAAGTCGTTCTCCGAGCTGCTGGAGCTCGAGCGCGAGCGCCGCGAGGAGAACGAGAAGCTGGAGCAGGAGGACCACGTCTCGTTCCCGCCGCAGCTGCGCGGCAAGTTCACGCCGGAGCAGCTCAAGCTCATCTACGACACGCTCTCCAAGGTCTTTTCCTTTCTGCGCGGCGAGTTCGTCGAGCCGCTGGCGCGCGACCTGTGCATCCTCAGGCTCGACAAGGGCGAGCAGATCTTCGGGCGCGGCAAGCACGACGGGTCCATCCTCCTCGTCGCTGCCGGCTCGGCGGCGCTCCACATCCACGGCGACAGCCCCGGCCAGCGCTTCAAGAAGAAGCTAGAGCGCGGAGACACGCTCACGTCGGCGCTGCCGCTGCTCGCGACGCTCGTGAACGCGCTGCAGCCGGACGAGAGCACGTCGCTGAGCCACCGCGTGTGCGGCCAGCTGTCGGCGTGCGCCGAGGAGGACAGCACGGTGATCTTCCAGATCCCGCTGCGCGCCATCCAGACGGTGCTAAGAGACTACCCAGAGAGCTTCTACCGGCTCACGCAGGCGGTGTTGAGCCAGGTGGAGAAGATCACGACCAAGGCGCTGATCGACCACTTCGGGCTCGCGTCCGAGGTCATGAGCCCCACTGCGCTGGTGCACCCCTTGCTGCTCGGTGACGACGACAGCTCGCCCAGCGGCTCGCCCAGCGGCTCGCCCAGCGGCACGCCAAGCGGCACGCTGCGGGAGTACGTGGACGGCCTCGCGGACGCTATCGGACTGGTGGACAACGACGAGAAGCAGCTGCTGTACGAATGCGGGAAGATCGTTACGCGAAAGTCGTCGCAGGCGATGCACGACGACGCCCAGCAGGCCGGCGTCTTCCTCGTGCTGGACGGCTGCGTCAGCGTGCAGATCCTCGCCCAGAAGCACTACGTGGAGATGTACCGCGCGACCAGGGGCTGCGAGGTCGGGATCCTTGCCTGTGTCGTTGGCCACCCGCACGTGACGCGCGCCGTCTGCGCAGAGGACTCGACGCTGCTGTGGATCCCAGAGTCCGTCTTCAGCAGCTTGCTCCAAGACAACGCGGTCGCCATGAAGTGCGCGCGCCACCTGATGGACCAGTACTCGAGCCTCGTGCTCGTGGCAGACACGTCGTTCGACTGGCTGCATCTACAGAGCGGCGAGAGCCTGTTCAGTCGAGGGGACGTGTGCGACTCGGTCTTCACCATCATCAGCGGCCGCCTCCGTGCTGTCCAGTTCTATTCGTACCGCGGGAAGCAAGTCGAGACCACGAGCGACCTTGTGCGCGGAGCGACGCTAGGCGCGCTGGATATGCTGTCTGCCGGCCCGAGCAACTCGTCCGTCTTCGCGATTCGCGACTCGCAGATCTCGCAGATGCCCCGCAACGTGTTCGACTACGTCGTGAGCAAGCACCCGACCGTGTTGATCCACTTCACCAAGAACCTGGCGCAGCGGCTGCCTCAGCAGCGCATCGACGCGTCCAAGCCGGACGTCGCCGGCCAGAAGAGCGTCAGCCCATATCTGCTCTCGTTGGGATCGACCGTCGAACAGGTCCAGGAGCGCACCGTGAGCCAGACGCTGCCGCTCGGAACAATCGCCGTCATGTCGCTGACCAAGCTGACGCGCATCTCGACCTTCTGCTCGCACCTGCGCACCGCTCTCGAGACGCTGGCGACGGTGGAGCTCGTGTCGTCGCAGAAGGCCAAGGCGTTCCTGGGCGACCAGTGGATCAGCCAGACCCGCGTCGCGCGCGCCAACCTGAACGCGTGGCTCGGAGACATGGAGAGCTCGAACGAGCTGGTCATCTACGAGGCCGACATGAGTCTCACCGCGTGGACCAAGCTGTGCATCCGCCAGGCCGACCACATCTTGCTGCTGTGCTCGGACGCGCACGCGCAGCAGTCGTTCGTGAAGGACATGGTGCCGATGCTGGAGGAGGCGTGGGACCGGAAGAACGTGTCCATCAGCGTCGTGCGCGTGCGGGAGGAGAACTGGACGCTCGCGGCGATCGACGCGGCCAGGAAGAACGCCGAGACGTCCAGTGCGTCTCTCCTCAAAAAGCGCCTTCGCCTCATTATGAAGAACCCGATGCTGCCGCGCTTCCTCTTCCCCATGGAGAAGTTCGAGTGGATCAGCAGCTTCCACAACGTGCAGTTCCCGTTCCAAGACCACCGCGCCGACTTTCTCCGCCTCGCCCGCCGCGTTACTGGCAACGCGGTCGGGCTGGTGCTTGGCGGCGGAGGTGCTCGCGGACTCGCGCACATCGGCGTCCTCAAGGCGCTGCAAGAGTGCGGAGTCCACGTCGATGTCATTGGCGGCACGAGCATCGGCGCGATGATGGGGGCGCTCTATGCGATGCACCCGCACGACATGAAGCTCGTCGAGGAGCAGGCGATGAAGTTCTCGCTCAGCATGAGCAGCGTCATGGAGAAGCTGAAGGACCTGACGCTCCCGATCTCGTCGTTCTTCAACGGCGCGCGGTTCAACCGGGGCATCCGCGAGCACTTCTTCGACCTCGCGATCGAGGACTTGATGCTTAACTACTTCTGCGTCACGACCGACATCGCCAAGTCGCGCATGAGCGTCCACCGCAGCGGGCCGGCGTGGAAGTTCGTGCGCGCGTCGATGAGTCTGCAGGGCTACCTGCCTCCGATCTCGGAGAACGGGTCGCTGCTGCTCGATGGCGGGTACATGAACAACCTGCCGGCGGACATCATGAGGGAGGAGGGCGGCATCAAGTACATCCTGGCCGTCGACGTGGGCAGCGAGACGCGGCGCGACTACTACGGCTACGGCAGCTCCTTGTCCGGCTGGTGGCTGCTCTGGAACAAGCTCAACCCGTTCTCCAAGACGGTGTCCGTGCCGTCCATGGGCGACGTGTCGGCTGCTCTGGCCTACGTCGCGTCTGAGCAGCACAAGGACCGGATTCGGGACGAGTGCATCGATCTGTACCTGCGGCCGCCCGTCAAGGACTACGGCACGCTGCAGTTCGACAAGATGAGCGAGATCATACAGGTCGGGTACGCCTTTGCGCTGCCGCGGATCCGCGCGTGGGCCGAGCGCGTGCTGTCGAGCGAGCCCACCGCCGACATCGTCGGGGACGCCGGCACACCCAAGCTAAAGCGCGTCCGCAGCATGTGGTAGGCTCTATTAGAATGGGCTCGGGCAACGCAGTCGGCCAGCGAGCGAGTGAGTGACCTGTGCGTTGTGCTGCCTTGTTGCAGACTGCAGCGGCTGTATGACGGCCGCGCCTCGAAAGTCTGCGTGCATGAACGCGAAAGCAATGGGGGGAGTATGTACTTCCGAGTGCATTATAAATATGTCGCTTCCTCTACGGCGACAGCGACAGCGAGCCCTCCGAGATGCGCGGCATGTCGTCGTCGACGCCGCGCGCCCGGACGATGGACACGACGTTTTCCTTGGCTGTCCGCAGGAACAGCAGTCCGAGGAACGAGAAGTGGTCCATCAGCGCCGCGACGCCGTTCTGGTCGATCGCCCAGTCGGCACCAGTGCCGGTGCCGGCCGACGCCTTCTGCTCGTCCACGTACTTGAAGAACACCTTCTGGAGCGGCTCGGGGCACTCGAGCTGGTCCAGCGCCGACTCGAAGTGCTGCCGGGTCAGGCGCGACGACGGGGAGGGAGTCTGGCCCACCATCTTGCACAGCGCGGCGAAGATGACCGCGGCGAACGACTTGTCGTGGCTGCGCATGGCGCGCACGCCCTCGCAGAAGTCACCGGCGTCGATGAACCCGTCGTGGTTCTGGTCCAGGAAGGCGACGAAGCTGTGGACGTCGACGAACGGCGAGAGGCCGAGGCCCCTGGCCATGACGTGCGCGCGGCTGAGCGGGATGCGGTCGCTGCTGTCGGGCGACAGCTGCCGGATCATCGTGGCGATCGTCGTCGTGTCCAGCAAGGACTTGACGTCGGCGTCCATGTTCTCGGACTCGTCCAGCAGCAGCATACTGCCCATGAGCGAGCCCATGTTCTCCGACTTGCGGTCGTAGTTGAAGCGCTGCAGCCGCTCGACCGTCTTGTCGAGCATGTGCTCGGCCGCGCCGGCGACGACCCCGGTTGAGTCCGTCGCGAGCGCCGCGTCCACGTCCTGGGCCTGCCTGTCGAGCTGCGCGATCCACGGGTGGGCGAGCACCTCTTCGACCGAGATGCGGTCCTGCGCGCGCACCTCCAGCATGCGCGCGACCAACTCCTTGGCCGGCATGGACACGCCGGCCCAGTCCTCAGGGTCGAACTGCAGGTCGCCGCGCGCGATCTTGAGCAGCGTCTCGACCTCCGAGTCGCCGTGGAACGGCGGGTAGCCCACCAGCAGGATGAACAGGATGACGCCGGCGCTGAACACGTCGGCCGCCTCGGTGTACATGTGCGACGTGATGACCTCGGGCGCCATGTAGCCGACCGTGCCGGCCATGGAGGTGGCGCCGTTCTCTAGCGGGTTCTGCTTGCCGTTGATCATGCGCGCGAGCCCAAAGTCCGTGAGCTTGATGCGCGCGTCGTCGCGGTCGTCGCTGGCCAGCAGAATGTTCTCTGGCTTGAGGTCCAGGTGCAGGATGTTGTGCGCGTGCAGCGCGTCCAGCGCCGACATGAGCTGGCGCATGAGGTGCGCGGCGTCGCGCTCCGAGTACCGGCCGCGGTGGATGACGGCGTCGTAGAGCTCTCCGCCCGTGCACAGGTCCTGGATGATGTACACCTTGCCGTGCTCCTCGTAGACCTTGTGGATGGCGATGAGGTTCGGGTGGCGGATGCTGTTGGTGATGTTGCGCAGGATCTCGACCTCGGCCACGACCGCGTCGCGGTTGCGGAACTTGGCCACGTCGATGATCTTGACGGCCGACTTGGACTGGTCGCGCGTGTCCACGAGCTCCTGCACGACGCCGTTGCCGCCGACGCCGAGCACCGCGCCGAGCGAGAAGTGCTGCAGCCAGACGAGGATGTCGAGGCAGTCGGACAGCGCGCGGCACCAGCGCAGCTTGGTGGCCGCGTCCCTGGCGCGCAGCTCCCACGCCGGCTCGCCCTGGGCCGGCACGACCGAGAAGCTGAGCGCGTCCAGGTCCTGGATGCTCCCGCTGGCCGTCAGGCGCACGCGCCGTTTGGGCTGCCGCCCGCGGCGCTCGAGCGCGCGGCCGCCGGCGTCCACGTCGAAGTAGGCCAGCTGCCGGCCGTCCAGCTCGACGTAGCGCGTCTTCCACTTGCGGCGCCAGCGGAAGCCGCGCTTGTCCAGCTCGCCGCACACGACGGGCGCCTGGACCCAGAGCTCGCGCCCGCCGTGCCGCTCCGTGATGGTGTGCGGCAGCATGAGCCGCCGCGAGCCCGACACGACGCCGGACGCCGGGCTGCTGCTGCTGCTGCTGCTGCTATTGCTGCTGGTGCTTTTGTGGGTGTACTTTCGCGCAGAGGCGCTGGACGGCGGCGCCAGCCGGAAGAGGCTCGCGCGGCCGCCGCTGGCGCGCGGAGACTCGCCCAGGCTCAGGCCCGCGTGGCTCCAGCGCTTCTCGCCCGCGTCCTCGGCCGTCGGCGACCGCCGCGCGCGCGAGACGTGCATGTCGGCCGGGGAAGTTGCTGGGGACGTATGTATGGCGTCGTATGGACTGCAAAAGGGAAAGTGACTGTGCGCTGGCTGGTTGAATCGCCGTGAAATCTACAGGATGGGGATGGTAAACTACGGCGCCGTGGTTCGGTCTCAGACAGAAAAGATACTTGTTTCCTCAAAGTTGGTGTGGAAGACGGCGGAATGATATAGAGTCGAGCGATTAAGTACCAACGTACTGCGAATGTATCACATACGGCTGCTTGGAGTCATCAGTTTCTAAATTAGTGCAGTGATGCGGACGCAAAAACACGAACCATATTGTGCTATTTCACGGATAGCGTTTTGTACTGATATAAGGCTTAGAACGGTTTATTGTGCGTCATGCTTACTCGCAGTTCATCGTGCCACAATCGTGCGGTAACTTTCAACTTTATTTTCACTTCACCACATGCACATGCGTGTGAAAATCACACGTGAAGTGATCTGCAAAATTTACACCGTGATTCTTCAGTCTGTGTTCACAGAGTGTGTGATATATTATGCCTCATGCGAAAGCCGCAATCACCTCGAGAGAATGCATGACAGCTCGTCGATTCTCTCGCCATGGGTGCTGCTGGCTGGCTTCCAACTCGAGATCAATTGCAAACAAGCCATCGCGCTCTCTCTCTTCGTGTCGCTGTGGACACTTGTCTCTTGCCGGCGCGCCGCCGTCTTTGTGCGATCCTCGCCAACGCCACGCGTGACGCTCCGCCATCGACGCGCTTCAGTTCTGAAGTTGCGCGCATCTCCCGTCGACTCGTTGCCAATCCGTGGCCGAAAGCCCCTGCGAGCCACCCGTGCGTCGGCCTCGCCTTGACGCATGCGACGTGGCCTCGCGCCTCGCATCGGTAGACGCAGACGCTGGTTCTCGTATGCATACGATTGGATGCGTCGGACCTTCGCGCTCCTGTCCTGGAAGCCTGGAGGACTCCGTCACCACCGCGACGATTCGCGCGGAATCTCGATGAGCGAGCATCCTCCGCGTATCTACCGCTCTTCGACGCCCGCTCGTCACGATCACGACTCGCGCCGCTCTCGCTGGTCGTCGCGTCAATGCCGCGACCAATCTGCGATCTTGAAGGCGAGAGAGACAAGCACGAGCGCGATTAACAGCTTCAAGCTTGAACTTGGAGTGAACCAAGCAGACTGCATGGACACGCACGCATACACAACAGTGTCACAGCGATCGCATAGTACTCGCCGCTAAGCCCCAATTGACCGCAACGTCGCCGCCCGCAGACTGATCCGCGTCGTTGCGCGGGGCGACGACCCAGCCAGCCGGCCGCTCGTACGAGCTCTCGCCCGTGCGGTGGTTGTAGAAGTACTCGACCGCCCCGTCCTCTGTCGCATTAACGTAGCGCACCCAGTCGTCCACTTCCACCGCTCCAACCGAACCAGCAGCGTCCTCTCCGACGGGGAACGCGACGCCGACCGGCGGGTCGTACGCGTCCTCGCGCGTGAGCGAGTTGAAGAACCACACGCGGCCGGACGCGGCGTCGACGTACCGCTCCCAGGCGCCGACGACGTGCTGCGGCGGCCGGAAGGGGGCGCAACGCAGCGTCCAGCCGTCCCGGTCGCTCTGGCGCAGCTCGGACGGCCAGCGCGACGGGAACTCGTCGGCGGCGTAGTCCATACGCCGGCCGTCGGCGTCGAACAGCGCGCGAAACGCGTGGACGCGCCGCCGACCGCCGGCGTGCACGCGCACCCAGCACTGTCGGTCGGTCAAGAGCACCGGAGTCAGCCTACTAGTCGACGACCAAGCACGTGATGCTGCGGCCTACCGGCGAGCAGAACATCTCGCCGCAGTCGTAGCACTCCATGTCCGCTGGCGTCTCGCTCGCCGCCGGCTCTGTGGTGTTCGCACTGCGCGTTAGAGCGACGATGGCGCCGTCCATCGCCCAGTAAACCTCGAGGCGGACGCACCGCAGTTGCCGCACGCGGGCACAGGAAGCAGGTCCAGCACGTCCTGCGGCCGCCGGAGGCGTACCTCGCCCGTCTCGGTGTTCTGTTCGCCGGTCAACCAGTTCGATCGGAGTCAGAGCCACGCCCAACGCGAGCCACCGTCCTGAGAGAGACCCACGCACGTAGTAGAACCGCTGGATTCCGTCGCCGCTCTCGCGCTGCTCGACCAGCTTCCAGCGCGCCTTCTTCCTCGCCAGCTTGAGCGCTGCGACGTCTCGCCGAGCGCGGTTGCCTCTTGCGCGCGCCTGCACCTTGGCCACGGCCGCGTGCAGCTTCTTGGCCTCCCGAGCGACCGTCTCCAGCTGAGCGGCGCGCGCCTGGCGAGCGTGAGCCTCCGCCTTGCGTCCGCGCCAGCGCCGCTGCACTCTTCTGGCCGCTTCGTGCGCTTGCCGAGCTGCATTCTCTCGCGCCAGACGTAGCAGACGTACCTCCAACGCGCCTTGCCGCCGCTTCCACGCGGCCTGCAGCTTCACAGCCGCCTCGTGTTCGAGCTTCGCGCGCTTGGCAAGCGACAGGATCGCGTTGGCTCGGCGCTGCCGACTCGACCGCCACCACCGCTGCAGTCTCGACGCCGCCGAGTTCCAGCGCATGAGCGCCGTGCGCAGCTCCGACAGCTCCTTGCGCGCCCGCCGACCGCGATAGACGCGCTGGACGCTCCGAGCCGCGCGCTCTTGCTGCTCCCGCAGCGTCCGAAGCTCCTCCCGCCGTTTGTTCGCGGCTTTCCGAGCGAGACGCGACCGGAAGCGAGTCTGCAGCGTGAGCACCGCGCGGTGCTCGAGGGCGAGACGCGCGCTCCGATCCGCTCGGAGGCGCGCAACGCGAAAGGAGCGCGCGTGGTGGCCGCGCCACACGCGTTGGATCAGCTCCGCCGCTTGAGTTTGGCGCTCACGAGCGGCGCCAAGTCGCTCCCGCGCTGCCAGCAGCTTGCGCCGTAGCTTGGACAGTCGGAACGCGAGCTGCACAGCCCTGGCGGCATCCTCTCGCGCCTTCTCTCGCTGCAGACGTAGTCTGTCAGCGGCCACCCGCGCGGCTCGGCGGGAGCGGAAGCGCTGCTGCAGCCTCACTGCAGCGTCCGTCTCCGTACGAAGCTGCAGTCGACGCAGCGCCGCCAATTCCCGAGCCTGGCGGCCGCGGTACGCGCTCTGAAGCCGCAGCGCGACCCACCGCGCGAGCGCTTGTTCCCGCAGCTTAGCAGTGAGCTTGCGCGCTTGTCGGGCTCGGAACAGCGCCTGGATCCGAGTTGCCGCGCGCCAGCAGTCGCCATAGTCCTCGAGCACGAGCAAGTCCGTCGCGCGGTCAATGGGCTCGAACCCTCGGAAGCCAACGCCGCCGTGGAGGACGCTCGACAGACGCAGCCGAGCGAACTTCCAGCTGCTGGCGACCGCGACCAGCGATGTGTCGAGCACCGACGCGCACGAAGTCGCGTCGAGAAGCAGAAGGCGAGGGGCGAACACGGCGAGCCACGAGACAGCGACGCTCGTGACGCGAGGCAGCCCACGCAGCCAGAGCCTCCGGAGAGCTGACGGCCGAGCAGGTCGACGGTCGCTGCTGCTGAATCCAGGCGACGCGTTGACGAGCGCCAGAATACCAGCGTCCGAGACGCGCACGCAGCGGGACAGGTCGACATCGCGCAGCTGAGGCGCCGAGCGGCCGAGCGACGAGAGCGACGCGTCGGAGATGCTATGGCAGCCGCAGAGGCGGAGGCAGAGCAGCGACAGTGTCGAGCCGAGTGAGGCGAACGCGCGGTCGTCAACGTGGACGCAGTCGTCGAGATCGAGCGTCTCGAGCTGATGGCAGCAAGCCAGGACGGCGCGCACGCCGACGCTGGTGACAAGGCGCGAGCAGCCACCCACACGAATCTCCCGCAAGCGACTGACGCCGTCGGGGCTGTCTTGCGGTCTCATGAGAGTCGACGGAGTCCTTGGCGAGCTTGAGGCGGCGGCTGCAAGCGCCACCAACGCTCGGTCCCCGACTAACGGGCAGCTGGAGAGGTCCACGTGCTTCAGTGCTGGACAAGAGGACGCGACTGCGGCGATGCCCTCGACCACGAGGCTGCTGTTCCAATCCTCCTCTCGCCTCGCTGCGTCGAACGGCGAGGACGCACTCGAGTTTGGCGAGTCCTCGTCTCGAAGGAGTAGCAGACACTTGACATGCAGCTCGGCGAGTCGAGGGCAGCCGTGCGCGACGTGGCGGAGGCCGACGGCCGTGATGCGAGGGCACTTGCTCACGACCAGGCACTCTAGCTGCGGCAGGCTCTCGCCCACTGCCCGCATCGCCAGGTCGGAGAGCTTGGCGCATCCCGCCAGGTCCAAGCGCGTGATGCCTCGGCCCCGCTCGACCAACCAGCTGACACCCACGTCGGTTAGAGAAGAGCAGCCAGCGAGCGCGACAGTCCTCAGAGCCGCGTAGGCACTGCCGATGGCAAGCAGCGACGTGTCGGAGATCTTGTAGGGCAGGTCTCGCCGCGACAAGTCCAGCACCTCGAGGCTGCCGCCGCTGCCGGCGGTGAGCGAGAGCAGTCCGGCCTCGTCCAGCTGCGGGCAGTGGGCAACGCGCAGCGTCCGCAACGCCAGGCAGGAGCGGCCGAGCTCGTTCAACAGCGCGTCGGACACTCCAGGGCAGCCGGTACATGCGAGGTGCTCCAGCTCTGGACAGCCGCGCACGACTCGGATCAGCGCCGACTCCGGCACGCGGACGCATCGGGAGACGTCAAGCTCTGCCGACCCAGCGCAAGCGCGGTAGAATCCAATGTGAGTAGGAGCGAAGCGTGGCAATGCATGCAACAGGCACTGACGGAGGCGAGCGCACCGCGTAGGGGGAGGTGGAGGTCGCTGGCGGCTCGAAGAGCGGCAGACTGGAGCAGCGGTAGGTCTGCGAGCAGCAGAGCGCGAAGGTCTCGGCAGTGCGAGACGATATGGAGCACGCCCGCGTCTGTCAGCTGCTCGACATGCGGCTCCGTCAATCCTCTCGGCCGTGGACTGCGAACTATCCACGGGTAGCGAGCGGCACCTTGTACGCGCCGGAGAGGTTGAGGCAGCGAAGAGCGCGGAGTCCGTCGCCAATGGACACAGCGGCGCGGTCGGTCAGCTGCGAGGTGGTCGCCATGCCCGTTAGCTGGTGTTGGTGATCACCTACAGACGCATGGACGCACCTGGGACGCACCGGCGAGGTTCAAATGCACCAGCACAGTCGGTCGAGACGGCGACGAGGACGACAGGGCACAGACGGCATCTGCGACCTGGTTGCTGCTCTTGTGGCTGGAGCGAGCGGCGAGGCGGGCGACGCAGGCATCCGTGGCGACGACCGACCAGGTCTGCGGGTATTCGCGATGCGCGTCAGTGCATGCAGCCGATCGTCCGAGCTCTCCTGAGACGAGCGCAGCCTACCGCGAGGTCCACGTCAGCTCCCTCCAGCATCTCGCGCGGGATTTCGCGGTACGCAAACGCTTGCTGCAGCTCCGGCACGCCTTCAGCGCCTCGACAACGCCTCTCATCTCGAGCTGTCCCATGATCTACAGCCGCGTCCTCACATAGAGATACCCGCGGGAGCTTGGCGAGTCGCAGGCCAGCAAAGGGCTGCGTCCTCCGCAGCCGCCGCGCGCTTGTCGCTCTCCTGGCGTTGGCCATGTCAGCGAGCGAGTGACAGAGCAAGCGACACGACTCATACACACGTCTGCTGGGACTCTTTCTCTTAAAATAGGATCGACCCGACTACAGGTTCTGCTGCTATGGACACTCGGCCATCGGTGTTTGCTGGGTGGGGTCGGCGACGCAGAGGCGGCGCGCGCGGCCGGGTAGATGGACACTCCGTCTCGACCGCTCGCTCGCCTCCTCGTCTCCGTATCGCCGCCGACTCATGTCCGCGATAGTGAGATGCTCTCGAACGACGAGTGGCGCGGGATGTTGGTGATGTCGATGCCCTGACTGTCAAAAACGGCGCCGTCCAGCAGCTCGTCGTCCGCGTCGAAGCGCACCATGCCGAACTCCATCCACTGCATCACGATCACGTAGCCGATGATGTTGATCAGACTGAGCGCGCCGAGCGTGTAGTACATGTACTCGAAGTGGCCGTGGTTGAGGTCGTCCGTGATGAAGTGGTCGAACAGCAGCGTGAACGTTGACGTCAGGTTACTACCCATTGCGACCATGAACAGGTTGATCGCCTGGCACGTGCTCTTCAGGTACACGGGCACCTCCGTGTAAAATAGCTCGTAGGCCGTCACGTTGATCAGGCACTCGGCCACGGCGATCATCACGTACATGGGCACCGCGTAGCCCCACGAGATCTGGTTCATGGGCTGATTCGAGCCCTTGTTGTTGATCGTCGTGATTGTGCCATTCGCCAACTGATACTCGATTGGCCCAGTCTCTCGCCGGATGTACTCGAACACCCCGGACCAAACCATGGTCAGCATTGCGACGATCAAGCCCGTCAGCACCTTGCCGAACGCACTCGGCGGCCGGCCAAACGTTTTCCGGTACAGCGGGTAAATGAATCCGTCGAGCACGGGGATCAGGAGGATGATCGTCAGCGGATCGAAGATACCGAGACTCGCGCCGGGGACTTGAGCCGCGTCCAAGTCTGTGGAGTTGTCGGCGCCAAGTCGCAGGTCGCACTGCTGCGCAATCGACTGGAAGTTTGCGTCGAGCTGGTCGTACGCGCACTCCCACATGATCATGAAGGAGGCAAACGGCAGCACGCGAATCACCATCTTGATCTCGTCGACTGTCTCATCGTTGTACTTGCCGCCGTTCGACGCCTTTGACTTGTCCATATACGCCGTCGTCATGCCGTACCGGATCCACGCGTACATGCCGATGATGCAGCATACGACCACGAGGTACGAGATGTACTGGCCAACCGACCAGAAGTCGGCGAGGAACGACGCCAGCAGGTTGAGCGGGAACGCCGCCACAAAGGCGATGAAGCCGTAGTACAGCATCCTCGCCTCGAAGCTGTACGCGCAGTTCCCCAAGACAATTGAGCACAGCTGCGAAAGCGCGCTGTCCTGCGGCGCGAAGTGCACGTAGCGCGGGCTGCCGAGCAGGAAGATGACGTACGCGAAGACCATGACGCCGCCGCAGATGAAGAACGTCGCGAAATAGCCGTACTCGGACGAGATGACGCCCGAGCCGTCGACGCACAGCACCGACAAGTACCCGTACGAGAAGATGGCGCCGAGGTTGATGACGATGTAGAAGTAGCTGAAGAAGTGCTCCTTCTGGGTCACCTCGTTCGGGTCGTTCGGGTCGAACTGGTCCGCGCCGAACGTGATGACGTTGGCCTTGATCGCGCCCGTGCCGACCGCGACGCCGCAGAAGAGCCCGATGTGGCACAGGATGTTGGCGACCAGGTGGTTGTCGTTCTCCGGGAGCATGTAGCTCGGGTGCGCCGACACGGTGAGCAGGAACGCGCCGACGGTGTACCAGACGCCGAACACCCAGAGCGTCTTGAAGCGGCCCCACTTCTCGTCGGCGATGTACCCGCCGAGCAGCGGCGACAGGTAGCAGATGGACGTCCACGTGCTCTTGAGCGAGTTGGACCCGACCTGCGACCAGCCGAGGTTGCCCATGAAGTTCTTGAGGCCCTGGTTGATGCCGTAGTAGCTCACGCGCTCGGCGAACTCGAGCAGCAGGATGAACGAGCACACGTGCAGCAGCACGTTCTTGAAGTGCCTGTTGCGCTGCTCCCAGGGGCCGTCGATGTAGTACGACGACGACGCGCTGGGCGTGCTGCCGGCCTCGTCCACGCTGCTGGACGTGAACGGCGAGCCGACCATGGACTTGGCGCCGCGCGAGTGGGTCGACGACTGGCCGCGCTCGACCAGCGCGGTCGTCGCCGAGTTGAGCAAGGGGGTCTGGTTCTGCTGCGCGGGCTGCTGCTGCTGCTGCATCTTGGCCCGCAGCGCCGCCGCCCTCGCGCCGCCGCCTGCCGACACCTTCGAGGTGGCGACCCGGTCGCCCGCTCGCCGGCCGCTCCCGCCTCAACGATAGCGCGCACGAGGAGCCGGAAGGCGCCCGCGCGTCCGCTCGGTCCGCGGGGAAGGCCCGCGCTCGGTCTGCGGGGAGAAGGGGGCGTAACGGGTGGAGAGCGATCGAGGGGCCTGGGCGCCGCCGACGCGCGTTGCACCGCCGCGGGAGGTCGATAGATGAGGCTGAATATGTGCGAGTGCAGGCCTTTCTCGTCGGGAAACGTGTCGGTTTCACTATTGACGCCGGCGGGGGACGAGCGCGCGTTATTGGCGAGGGAAAAAAGAAGGAGGTGCGAGGAAAGAAGGGGGGACGGGCAGCGAAAAGCTGCAAATACGCACTGAAACGAGGGGCATTTACGAGCTTTTAAGATGTATTGCGGGTAGTTTTGAGATACCTACAACTTAAAGGGGAAGGGGGAACGCCTTTGCGCCATTTTCATCCAATCCCCGTCGGGCGCCGCACCCAGAGTCTCGCTATCAGATGGACGCGAGATCCGGTCGGTTGCCCCGTGGATGCACTTGCGCGAGGTTGGATGCGATGCCACTATGACGGGTACCGTGCGGTTCAGGTGCGAATGAGCGCCGACACCTCGTCGTCGACTGGCCACACACTGCCCCGCCGCCCCCATTTGGCCAAACCGCGCGCGCTGGAAATAGTCGCCGCCGTTATGCGCATGCCGGGATGAGGCGGAACGTACCACCACTACAATCCCGTCAATTGCAAATATGACCCAGTATCGTCCAATCGCCGCCTCTGCATCGCTGCGCGTCATCATTCGATTGGGGACAGGTCGGAAAGAGTAAATTCATAAGAAAAATGTGCTCCGTTCGCTTTTTCATAATAATGTGCAAGTAATTATGAAAGAGTTAAACCTTGAAGGGGATGTCAATTGCAAATATAACCCTAACAAATATATAATTAGATAATATGACCATTTCCAAAAAAATGAAAATAAACACTTGATTTCACTATTCAACGGCCCACTTTTCTCGGCTCCAAACTGCGGCGTTGTTCCCAACCGTCGGACCAACCGACTGCAGTCATGAGCGCCGCCGCCTCGGGCTCTTCCGGGCGGCTGCATGGCGCCCACGCGGCCCCATCGGGAGCGGCCGAGGCCTCGCGCGACGGACGAACGGACGCCGCGCCCATTCCCGGCCCTGGCGCGCTGCAGACGACGCTGGGCGTGGCCTCGTCGGCCGCGAGCCTCGTGCTGCTCCCGTACGTGGCGGCGTACCACGCGACGTCCTACGCCGTCTCGGCGCCGCTCGAGATGTCCAGACGCGTGATTTCGTCGGCCTGGAACGCCAAAGACGCCGGCGACGCGCAGGAGGACGCGCAGGAGGACGAGGGGACGGCCGCCGACCTGTTCGGCGAGCGAGTCCAGGAGCGGCGGTCCATGAGCGAGATCGGCGCAGGCTTCGCCACGACAGAGCACCGCGCCGACCTCTTCGGTGAGGGCGATGAGGACGGTGAGGACAATGAGGACGGTGAGGACGAAGACGACGAGTACGTGGCGACCGTCGTGATCGAGGAGCTGGCCCCTCCGCAGCAGCCCGGGGCCGTCGCGCAGCTGCTGTTCCTGCCCGTGCGCATCGTGTCGTCCGGCGTCTCGACGGCCGTGTCGCTCCCATCGCACGTGGCGCACTACAGCGGCCAGAAGCTGGCCGGTGCCGTCTCCTCGTCGCAGGCGCTCGCGTCCTCGGCCATCGTGGCCTCCACCGGGCTGGTGGCGCGCACTTCGCTGCATGTGGCGAGCGGCGCGCTCTCGACCGCGGCGTCCACGGCCCACACGATCACGGGCGTCGTCGGCATGTCGGTGCGAGGCGCTCGCTACGCGATCCCGCTGTCGGTCGCGAGCGCGGTCTGGCAAGGGCTCGGCGCGACGGGGAACGCCTCGGCGTCGGTCATCTCGCACGCCATTGCGGTGCCCAGCTACCGCATGCTGCACGCGCTGGTGCCGGAGGTTACGCAGTACTTGTCGGAGCAGGACGCGGTGAGCAAGACCAAGGACGCGGTGCTGCTGCTGGTCAAGGTGTTGGGTCCGCAGAACGCGTTCCGCGTGCTCAAGTTCGTGTACGAGACCGTCAACAGCGAGGAGGCGCACGACGCGTTCCTGCTCTGCCACGACTTGGTGCGCGAGGCGCTGGACGGCGACAACTACCGCAGCGCCGGCGCGTCCGTGCGCAAGAGCTCAGGCGTCGACGCGCTCGTCCCGGTCGTCAAGGAGGTGTACAGCCTGCTGCCTTCCTTGGACGACATGCTGGACGCCGTCGCGTTCGTGGAGGACGTGTCCAAGGAAGTGACGCGCTCGCTAGAGACTAGAGACGATTCGGCGCGATTCGAGTACATTGGCAGCGACAGCGACGGCGACGGCGTGGCGACGGGCGAGAGCGAGGACAGTTCGATCTCGACGGACGCGTTCGACGGCGAGGAGAAGGAAGAGGAGGTGGAGGAGATGGCTGAGATCGCGTGGGAATACGAGCCGCAAGTGGAAGGAGAAGTGTTCGCCGACGTCGAGTGGTCGGTGTCGAGCGACAAGCTCGACAACGCGGAGGATGTTGTCGCTGCCGCCGCGGACGCCGCCAACGCTGTCATGGAGACCGGCATCTCGTTCCTGGCGAGCGTGTCGAGCAACGACGAGGTCGCATCGCTGTTCAACGCGTTCGGCGACTTTTTGGACGCGCTGGTCGACTGACCTTGGCCTCGATTTGGTCGTCAACGATCCCTAATTTAATGCAAGCGAAGCGGTGACCGTCACTGCTCCATCTCGTTGCGTGGACCCATGGCGAAGAGGTCGTAGCCCTCGCAGCAGCAGCCAACCGCTTTGGCTCAGGGCAGCAGATCGTCCAGACCCAGTGGCCGTCACGCCAGAGACTTGTCGTCTCCCGTGTGATACAACAAGTCCCCTGCCGCCGATCACCAAGTCTCCAATTACGCCTCGAGAGCTTCGAGCCGCCAGTCGGACGCTGTCTGCTCCTCGTTGGCGTCCCCAGCGCTCGTGGCCGTCTCCGGAGACATTGGCGCGGGGTTCTCGACGTCCACGCGGCGCTCGAACGCGGCCAGCCGCGTCTGGAGCCGCTTCGCGCGGCCGGCGTGGCCAAACACCACGAGCATCCGCAGCAGCGCGCCGACTTCCCGGCGGAGCGCGTCGCTCGGCCGCAGCTCCGCCAGCTGCTGCACCACGTATGCCTCTTCCTCGGCGCTGCCTTGCTTCATGCGGTTGCGGCGCTCTCTCCGCGACGGCGTCCCGCCCTTGCTCTTGCTCTTACCCGGCGCCGCGGCCTCCCCACCGCGCGGCTGCAGCGCCTGCGTCGCGTAGAAGTGGCTCGACGTCGCGCGCGCGAGCGACTGCATGGAGAAGTTGCCGATGCTGCGCGCGCTGTTGTGGCTGCCCACCGAGCTCACGGACGCGCTCGACAGCGCGCTGGACGCCGCGCTGGACGCTCGGCTGCCGATCTCGCTGTCGGCGTCGTCCTCTCGGCCGCGGTTCCAGCGCCGGCCGTCGATCCCGTGCATCTTGAACAGCCGCTTCTGCGTCTGGATGGCGCTCAGCCGCTGCCAGTGCTTGACGTACGCCGCCTCTTGCTTCTCGAGCTCCTCGACGAGCTCTTCCTGGCTCTGGATCACGCCCGGCTCCACGTCCGTCTCGATCAGGTCGCTGCGGTTGTGGAGCAGCGCCAGCCGCATTGCCTCCTGCCACTGCTTGTGCATCACCAGCAGCGCCACGGCCTCGTCCAAGTCGCCGCAGTACTCAGCATACACTTGCGCGACCTCGGAGATCCCTTTGGGGTCGCTGCGGTGGCGCAGCATGTCCTCCGCGAGCTGGTACGCGAGCTGGCGCACCTGCTCGCGCGACTGCTGCGCTCGGATCGCCAGCGACAGCGCTAGTTGCCACTCCCGAGCAAGAGCGAACGCGCGCTGGGCGTCACTGACAGCAGAGACCGACAGGAAGACGTACGCAGCATCCGAGAACTGCTTCTCCGACTCCAGGTGCTGTCCGTGGAGGAGCGTCAGCCGCCGCCGCAGCTCGGCCAGGTCCGAGAAGAGGCGGATCGCTTGCGCATACAGCGAGCTGCGAGCGACGAGCGATTCCACACGCTCCTCCAGCACGCTCAGTTCGTCTCTGGAGGCCCCAGAAGCGATCGCGTCTCGGACGAGCACGCCCAAGTGGACCAACGCGCGGTCGAACCGCTCCAAGTGCTCGTCAATGCGCAGCTTCCGCTCGTTCAAGTCGGCAGTGGCGGCGAGTTCGTCCAGAAGCGGAGCGTACGAGCGCGGATCTCGGTCCGAGAAGACCGCGACCTGCCGCACCAGCGAGAGGTCGTACATGCCGAGCGCTTCGTTGAACAGCGTGTCAGCATCTGTGAGCAGCACGAGGTGCTTGAGCGCTGCGCGCTGCCTCTGCTGGTGCTTGGCGTCGCTCTGATTACTGCTAAGCTTCTGGATCTTGGACAGCGCCTCAACAAACCGCGGGGGTGAATGCTTGACCGCGCACGTCAGGTACGGCAGCAACAGCGCGTCCACATGCTCGTCTTCTCCTTGCTCGCTAGTGTCCGCGTTCTCCAGGCGCGCTTGGATTGCGTCCATGAGTGCTGCACACACCGTGTTGACCTTGTCCTCGGAGCCATTGCCATCGCGAGGCTGGGCGTTCTGCACGCCTGACACCGCGTCTCGTGAGCCAAAGGCACGATACTGAGGCTCGTACTTGTCGCGCCAGACGTCCACGGGGTGCAGATTGGTCACGAACAAGCACAGCCGGTCACTGACGACTCGCGCCGGTCGAGACTCCATCAGTGCGCGCAGCAGACAGGCGTTGAAGCTGGCTAGGAACCCCTCGCGGTCGAAATCGACCAGTAGGTTCATGTCGAGGCGGTGTGTGCGGCACAGCTCTAGTGCGTCTGCAAGCGCGTGGCGACGGATCAGTGCCAAGACCAGCGAAAGCACAAGCAGCCGCGGCGAGACGCACTCCAGGTTCCCGCGCGGCATCTGCAGCACGACGCCAGCGCGGTCGCCGATCACCGCGACGAGGCGAGCGCCTTGTTCGATCTTGCGCGCTTCTTGGGGAACCTGCTGGGCTGACGACGCGTCATCTGCGTCGGCGATAGCTGCGAGTGGGAGCATGCGGAGCTCCGCTTCACTGCCGACCGTCGTACACAAGAGCGTCGACGACACGGAGCACAGTCGGAACGACGAGCAGCCCGACACAAGAGATCTCGCGCCGACAAACAGCCGCGCGTTCCGTTGCTGGAGACCGATGACGGTGGTGGAGTCGCCGGCAAGAGAGCGGAACTGCACAGCAGCCAGGTGCGAGAATACCGGGAGATCTTGTGCGGCACGATGCAGAGCATGAACCGCGAACTCTGCGCCGTCCTTGCCGATACTGAGCGAATAGACTTCTCCGTTGTGACACTGGAGAGCCATGTCTGGTGGCGGGTTGTCTTCGCGCTGTAGCTGACCCTCGCCGCTCCCTGACGCGATGACCACGTCACAGGCGCGGCGAACCCCAGCGACACTGTCCACTCGTGACGTGGTGATGAAGCCCTCTTCTCCGCTTCCATCTCCTCCGACGACACAGGAGCCAAGCACGAGATCGTCGCTCCATCCCGACTTGGCCGCAAACGAAAGCCGGTGGGTTTGCGGATCATATCGGACCCACATCAGACTGAAAATATCGAGTCCGTCGTCACTTGACGTCCTCAACGTCACCACGACCGGGTTCCGGCTCAGATAGTCGCGGACGAAGTGCAGTGTCTTGAGCGACGTCAGGCACAGGAGGTTCTCGGATCGCGCATCGAACGCAACAGAGTTGACGGTCGCGGGGAGCTTGATGGTGCGAAACCCAAGTGGCGGCGGAACTAGCGCTTGGTGCAGCGGAGTGAGCAGCAGGTTGCAGCCGTCGATCACGCCGGTAACAGCAACCGATTTGGGGGAGACGGACTCACTCGCAGTCGACGACGACAGAGGCGTCTGCCGCTCCACACACGTGGTATCCCACGTGAACTCCTCTTGGAGAAGACTCAGAGTCGACATGTCGCCGTCAGCAGTGGAGGGCGACTGCGTTGTTGGTGAGCGGGTGAGGAAGTAGAGCTTGCCAGTCGACTCGTCGTCCCACTCGAACCCAACGAGCGAGTTGCTGGACCAGCGACGCTCCTGCTTGAGGTACCAGTGGTAATTCCCCCTCGTCCAGAGTTGAACGACCGACTGTCCGCCGTGCGCGGCTCGCACGTGCACTGCCAGCACGTCCGAGTCGGCGTTCCACTCGACGCGCGCCACATCCCAGCCACCCCTCGGCGAGAACTCACTCGGCAGCTCGAACTCGCCGTGCCGCAGACCGTTGCGCTCAAAGAAGACGACCCACAGGCGGTCGCCGCGCGCCTCGCTGCTGGCCAGAAGCGACTGGTTCGGGCTCCAGTGGAGCGCGCGGCCAAGCGCCGGGATCGGGCGGCCGTCCTCGAGTCGCCCGACCCCATGCAGCTCGAGCTCATCCGTGAACACCAGCACCTTGCGATGTACTGCTCCTCCAGCGGACGCATTGTCATCAATCATTGGGGCGTTCATGGAGAGGAACCGGCCGTCCTCCCGCCAGCAGAGCTCGACCCCGTCCGCTTCATCCTGCGCCGCTCGGCGCACTCCCGATGGCAGTAGCGCCTCCCACTGCGTCTCATGCAGCACGTCCCACTGCTGGTTCATGACGACCAGCGTGCCGACGCCCGTGGCCAGCGCCAGCTTCTCCTGGTCGCTGCTCCACGCCAGCGCGCGGATGCCGCCGTCGAAGGACCCGGTCTCGTCCGCGAACCGCGCCTCCACATCCACAGTCGCGAGCGCGCCGTGCGTACTGGCGCACACTAGCGCGTCCAGCTCGGCCACGTAGCGGATCCACCTCCATCCGGCGTCCCCATGGCGCTCGTCCGGCAGTGCGTCGCCTAGATCCACGAGCTCGTCCACGGCCGCGTCCGCGTCGGGTTCGGACAGGTTAAGGACGGCGACTCGGCCGCTGGCGGACAGGAAGAAGACGCGCTGGCCGCCGCAGTCGACCGCGAACGCGCTGGCCGCGTCAGGATCCCCGTCCTGCGGCCGCCGCGCCGCCGCGCGCCGCTCGAGCGCCACGAGGTTGCGCATGCTGGTTGATTGGCAGGTGCAAAGTGAAGTGTCCAGAATAGTGACCAAATACTGGTTGGCAGACAAAGTAGCTTCATTCCACTTTAGTGACATGACGCGCGAGTGCAGCGGCAGCGAAGACTGCATGCATCAAGCACTCGCTTCCTGCGCTCTCACCTTAGAGCTTGCTGCCGGCGTTCGCCTTGACGAACGCGAGCGCCTTGGTGAAGCTGTCGGCGGGCGTTACGTTGTGCTCGACCTGGCCGACCGTGCCGCCCGGGAGGATGATCACGTGCGAGCGCTCCACGCGCTTGGCCTCCGTCGCGCTGCCGAAGAAGCCGATGAGCTTGCGCTCCGGGTCCGACAGGAACGTGTACTTATACTGCTGTTTGTCCTTCCAGGCCAGCAGCTCCGCCGGCGTGTCCGCGCCCAGGCCGTACACGTCAAAGCCGGCGGCGTTGATCGTCTCCAGGTTGTCGTTGAAGCCGCACGCCTGCTTGGTGCACCCGGGCGTGTCCGCCTTCGGGTACATGAAGAAGATGGCGCCGCGCTCCTTGATCAGGTCCTGGAACTGCACCTTCTCCTCTGCGTGTGTCTCGAGCTCGATCTCGAACTCGACCTTCTTGCCGACGGCCAGCGCTTCCTGCTTCTCCTCTGCCGCAGCCTCCTCCTTGTCCTCCGCCGCGGCCTCCGAGGCGGACGCGGCGCCGGCGTGCTCCTTGACAAAGTCCACGGCGCGCTGGACGCTCTCGGCGGGCGACACCTTGGGCTGGATGTCGCCGACGACGCCGCCCTTGAGGATCACCACGTGCGAGCGCTGGACCTTGGAGCCGCCGATGGAGCTGCCGAAGTACTTGATCAGCTCGTGGTTCGGGTCGCTGATCAGGTCGAACGGGAGGCTCTCCTTGGCCTTCCAGCTCGACAGCGCCTTGGGGCTGTCGCCGCTGAGACCGTAGACGGTGAAGCCCGCGTCCTTAATCGCCTGGATGTTGTCACGGAAGCCTGTTGGGGGGAGGGGAGGGGAGAGGGCATAAGGATCGGACAAGTCGTTAGAGACGCGGGACGAGGACGCTAGTATGGCTCGGCGGACGGAGTGGCGACGCACCGCAGGCCTGCTTGGTGCAGCCGGGCGTGTTGGCGCGCGGGTACATGAAGAAGACGACGCCCTGGTCCTTGTACGTGTCCGAGAAGGTCACGTCCTCGTCATTCTGGTTGCGCAGCGTCGCGTCCTTGGCGACGGGCTCGCCGACCGCGAACGCCATGGCGGCGGGCTTCTTCTTGGCGGGGCGGGGCGACGCGGTCTCCTGGGCGGCGCCGCGCTTCTTCTGGGCGGCGGGCGCGGGCGTCGGCGTCGAGTCCTTGGAGGCGGTGCGGCTGCGCGTGGTCACCATCGAGGCGGGCGGCGGTCTCCGAGTGCCAGGGAGGAACCAATAGATTGTCGAGTCCGCGCTGACGAAGATAAAGATTCAGCGGCGTTGCGCGAAAGTCGCGAGAAGGTTGCGCGAATTGAGGTTCAACGTGGAGGGAGGCAAACGACCTTCGCGCGACCTTCGCATGAACCCAAGCGCGGCAGAGTGATCCCATGCATGCGACCATGCAAGCAAGCTGCTTTGGTGGATTCAAGCGCAACGACAGCGCTTCTTGTTGCGACAGTAGCCACAGTATGAGATCCAACAGTACAAGTAGAGCGCGGTGCAAGGGCAGCGGCGGTGGAAAAGCCAAGTTAGATATATTGAAGGCCGGACGGCGAGGAGTTCGCTCTCCAACAGAGCGCGCTGGGAAACTCGGCGTCTCGAGTCGCCACATGCTCGCTCAGCTCCGGCCGCACATAAGTTAAATCTACGCGCATCACGGTGCGGCCTCGCTGGGCGTCGCGATCGTCGACGCACTTGATGGCGAGTCGGCGAGCTCCAGCGAGTTGGTCGAGGGCCGAGCGAGTCACTTGGGCGAGGGCGAGGGCGTGACCGGGAACTGCGGCACGGTCGCCCAGTAGACGCCGTCGTCCTGCATCTCGTGCAGCACTCGCGCGCGCGCCGACTTGGACTGCACGCTCAGGTCCACGGGCACGCGGGCGTTGCGACCGTCCACCTGCGGCGCGTTCATGAAGGCGGAGAGCAGCACCTGGCCGATCTGCTCCAGCGACGGCATGCTTTCTCTGTCTGTGGGTCTTCTTCTTCTTCGAGCTGCTTTCTTGGCAGTGTGATCGTGCGCCTGGCGTTTGCGGCAATTGCGAAGTGAGGAGCATGAACCGGTCTTCTCGCCCACCAATACACAATGGGTCAAGAACAAGTTCTCTCGTCGACAGAGACGCATTTCTGACCAATCGTGTAGCCTGGAGGGAGTGAAGCGATACAACTCTCGACGGTGATTGGGCGAAGATAGATTTTCCAGCGGCGAATCAAACACCGAGGAGGCGATGAGCTGGTGGAGACTGGCTTCGTCTCTTGCGCTTCCGAACGCAAAAGTTTGCGGCCTTTCGCCTTTCGCTGGCTTAAACATCAAGGCTTGAGTATGTGGTCTACGTGATGTAGCGAACATCAACTTGAAGCTGCCGGGTCAATCGACGATGTTCGACGATCGTCCTCGCCTCAGCACTCGACGCGGGAGCTTTTCATCGGGAGAGTAGAGTTCCAGGCGGTTCTTTCGAGACGGACGTAAAGCTGGCCTGGAGTGGGTGTGGGTTCTTCTTGTGGCCGTTGACGCTTCGCAACTCTCGTACTGGCTGGCGAAAATCCGCGGCAGGAGGAGCAAGTCGCGTTCGCAGCGGATGTAACGATGGATGCCGCGGAGAGGAGCGAGCTCCTGGTGAAGGTCGAGCGGTCGACTGGGCCCCTGATGAGGCATGGCAGGAATGCAGGAGTGTTGTTGTAAAGCTGCTGGAAAGTCAATATGTGCAATTACTCATCGGCGCCTATTGTGCCGCGTAGAGCGACTTGCTCGACTCACGCCGCACTCCAATCTGCGCCTCACACCAGCAGGGGGTACGTCGCCGCGGTAGCGACGCCGCACAGGTTGTCCTTCTGCGAGATCTTCACGTAGCCGTCCTCGCCCCAGTGCGTGCTCCACGAGTTCTTCACCAAGGTGTACTTCTGGCCCTTGTGCGTCGTCACGCCGACGGCCACGACCGAGTGGTCGAGGCTGTCGGGGTCGCTCTTGCACTCAATGTCGTCGTAGTAGCCGCCCGCGTAAAAGTAAAACGACGGGAGCGACGCGTCGATCGACACCGACAGAGGCCCGACGGTTGCGAGCGCGTCGTTGAGCGCGTCCACGCCCGTCACATTGACGAACCCCTGCATCTTCACGGCCGCCTTCGACTTGTCATAGTGACAGTAGTCGGGCTGGTTGCGATACGAGCCGTACGTGTTAGTCGCTTCCAGGCCACCGTTCGCCATGATCCACTCGTACGCCTGGTAGTCGAGCCCGCCATCGCACGCATTGTTGCCATAGTCCCACCTTCGCACGAACGGCAACGAGCTGTTAGTCTTCTCACACTGTAAGGGGCAGTAGAGACGACATGATGAAGCACGTACGAGCAGTCCAAGAGGTTTTGCTGCGACAGGTTGACAAGCTTGTGCTCCTTCATGAACAGAGCGCCTTCCAATGCGCCAGTCGTGCTGTAGACACCACGTGAAACTCCAAAATTCAGCTTCACCATGCATCGCCCAGTAAAGTACAAACAATCGACGTACCCGAACGTCCAGCAGGAGCCGCACGCGCCTTGGTCCTTCACGGGGGTGACCGCACCCTTTGTTCGCCAATCAAACTCGTCTGGAATATCTAGCGACGAGGCGACATGCGAAGCCACCGCGCCGTTATCCACGGCACGCTTGACGCGCTTGGGGTGGTACATGGCAATGCGCTCCGAGTGAGAGAGGTCGGCAAACTGGTTGAGTTCCAGGCGATACGACAGGCCCTGTTGCAGATCATACAGTACACGCATAGTGAGGCGACATTCACTACACCAAAGGGTTTAGCAACAATAGCCCACCTGTCGATTCTTCATGTTGACGAACCGCATGTTGTGGTGGAAGTTCGTGAGTCTCTGCACTTCTTCAGGTTCGTCCTCGTACGTCTTATTGTGCTCCTGAGCAAATTCGTCGAAGATTTTGCGCTTCGTCGACGATCCCTCCGGCATGAGCATGTGAATCTGTCCCACGAGCAAGTGTTGAGTTTCCCAACCTCTATGGCCCAAACAACCGCAAACACAATCACTTACATCTCTCTGCGGCTCGCGCGCCGGTCCGTCGTACTCGCTCATATCGCTGCAGTTCATCGACTTGGGGAGCTCCGAGAAGACCAACTCGCTGACGGGGCCTTCGCGGATGTAGTCGTAGTCGATGAAGTACTCGTCGATGTGGCTACCGCCAAGCATCCCGTTGCGGCCAACGTAATGAAAGCGCACGGGTCGCTCGGTCGACTGGTCGACATAGAACGTGTACTCGCCCAGCAGTCCGTCTGGTGTTGGCTCTTCCGTCTTGGTGCGGAACTTCCAGCTGAAGCATGGGCGGCCGCCGACAAGGAACACGCCGTGCTGAGGCTCGAACAGGCTCATGTTGGGGAACACGTGCTGCAGCGGCGACGGTCCGTCCAGCTTGAAGCACTTGCGCTCGTGAATGACTGGGAGGATCGAGTATGATGTGCCGCTCGTGTTGAAGATGTACACGTCCGTCTCGCCGTAGTAACTGAGGCGCTGGAGGCCCTTGGTCTCGTCCACGTGGACGTACACGGGCTCGACCATGTCGATGTACGGCATGTTGAACGTCAGACTGGCCTCGTACTGCTTCGGAAACACCGGGCGCTTGGTTGGGGCCAGGTTGTTGGCGTCCTGGACGGCGCGGAGGATCGCGAGTACGCCGATGAAGAGCAGGATGCCGACTGACAGCGAGATGATCGCGCACCAGATCTTCTTGGACTGGCTGCGGCGCCGCATCGCCGCCGCGCTCTCATGTGCATGGTACGCGACGCCTTCTTCCTCCCCGGTCGGCTCTGTAGCGTTGCAGCGTCAACCGGAAGCGTTAGATCGTGGGTACAATCCCTCGCCTGTCAAGCGTTCGCCGCGGAAGAGGATCCCCTCCACAGAGAGAGAGAATGAGAGGCGAGGCGCAGCAGTAAGAAGGTGACCCACCGTTCAGGAGGCGCTCTCGCACGCTCGCGTTCGGGTCGTCCACCGGCAGCGACGGCGTCTTGGCCTTCTTCTTCCCCATGTTCGGCTTTTCTCGCTGGCTGTTTCCCCAAGCTCGGCTTCTTCAAACTGCCGTCGATCTGAGACTGCGGGAGGAAGATTTTCCGGCGTCTGATTGGTTAATATGGACGGGCTTATTGCAGAATTGTGAGCGTCGATTGGATGGAATGTTAAACACTGGAGGCATACTCAGGTGAAGTGAACTGTCAAAGTCCCAACCACCCAGCAACGCATGAACGGATTGGCAGCAGCACTCCGCGGCAGCGGCGCTGCTGGCCGCCGCTCGCTTTCCCGCGCGACGCGACCAGTCTCCTTCGCACAAGGAGCTTTGGCGGCGCGCCGAGAAGTATCCTCCTCAGCCTCGGCAGTGGCCGCGGGCGGCCCCCTGGAGGACGAGCGCGTGCTGGAGCACCTGGTGTGTCCGATCTCCAAGTTCCCGCTGCGCTACGACCGCGAGCACGCGCGCCTGGTCTGCGACGAGATCAGCGTCGCGTACCCGATCCGCAACGGCGTGCCCGTGCTCGTCCCGGCCGAGGGCCGCATCCTCAGCAGCGAGCAGCCGGACGAGTAGCCTGCAGTGAGGCGGCGTGCCGATTCATCCGATGGCGATAATAAACCCCAGTCGAACGCTCTTTCACCTTATTTTGCGTCCCCTTGTCACCTTTTTTTATGACTCCAAACAAGGTTTTTCAATCTTTGCCTAAGGTTTTACCTCCCCAATCGTACCGGCTTTTGCACCGGCGGCTCTCGAAGACTTAGTTGGCGCGCGACCGCTTCCTCGCGGCGGATAAGGAGCGAGCGGCAAGGCGCGCGCGTGGGCCGGAACAAGACCCCGGAAGAGCCAGCACGCGGGTTTCCCCCCTGAACTCGGCGACTTCCCGCGTCCGAGGAACCCCATGATGCTTCTCCCGGTGCGTTATCGTGGGCGGCGGCGGCGCCTTTCCGCGGCTTGGATGCCTTGGCGGTTGCTGACAGCACGGACGCTGAATCCCGCTGACGGCAGGTGCTGGAGCGCTTCGCGGAGAGCGGGTGGCAGCCGTTCGTGGCGCCCGCCGAGACGTACGAGTTCTTCGCCGTGTCGGGCGTGTTCAAGCGCGCGAGCGTGGACGCGCCGCTGTACCCGCGCCACCACGCCGAGGCGGCGCGCGACGGCAGCGGCGCGCCGCAGCACATTGCGCAGCGCAACGCGCTCTTCGACGTGTGCGTTAAGAGCGGGCTCGCGCACCTGATCGTCGCTTACGTGCGGGCCGAGGAGGCGGCCGCCCCGGCGTTCGGCGGCGCCAGGAACTACGTGCTCAAGGAGCCCATCGCCGTGCAGCAGTGGGTGCGACGCCGCGTCGAGAGCATCGAGCGCGCCATGAACGAGATGGTCGCGGAGCAGCAGTTCCACGTCAGCCACTCGCAGGAGGAGGCGAACGCCGAGACGCTCGCGGAGGACATCCGGCAGCTCAACGGCATGCGCATGATCGCCATGGCGCTCGTGGAGCGCCTGAAGGACGGCTCGCGAGAGTTTTCGCGGGCCGCCATGGTCGCCAACGGGGACGTCGCGACGGACAACGCGAGCGCGCTCGAGGACACGGAGCTCGCGAGGCTCACGACGGCCGGCATCCAGCACTTGCTGCAGCTGCTGACGCAGATCCAGAGCTTGGTCGAGATCGCGCACTGCCTGATCTGGCTCGACGAGCACGCCTCAAGTCTCTCGGTCGACTCGGAGGTGTACACTGCCTTCTACGAGCAGGCGCGCACGCTGCGCGCTTCGTATCGCGACCAGTTCGAGGAGGTGTATGGGTCCAACCTGTCGTCGGTGAGCGGGCAGAAGGACACGCCCATGGTCCTGATTGAGCTGGTTATGCAGAGCGCTGGCCTCCATCCGCGACACTTTGGGGGCGGGAGCTGCCCTCCGACCCGCGTCGGGCAACTCGTTCAGCTGCTGCGCATCCCGAGCATCCAGGAGGACGTCGTCGCGTTCTACAGCTCCGAGATGGACCATGAGCCCATCGAAGGGTACTTCCGCGTGCAAGTGGCGGTTGTTTTGTACTTTTGTCTAGACCGCGCGTACCTGGGCAAGTTGGCGGCGCAGACTTACACTGGAGCGCAGCTGGCGCACCAGATGCGAGCGCTGGCCGACTCGCTCGCGGCCGAGTTGTGTGTTCGGGATGACATGAAGCTGACGCTTCTCGCACTGTGGCTGATCGAGAATGCGGGGGCAGTCAAGACATCGAGCAGCGACCATGTTGCGGCCATTTACGAGTATGCAATCGGGCTGCTGCAGCAGTCAAGCGCCATGCATTTGCACCAGAAGTACGACCTAGAGACCGACCTCATCCTGCACATCCTCGAGACGCTGGTTCACCGCGGGGAGTGCGTGTTCGCCTGGAAGGTGTGGAACACGTTCGGCCTCGAGTTTGACCAGTCGCTGCCGGCTGCTGCGGTCGACATGGCGGTTGTGATCTCACTAGAGCTGGACTTGTGGGAACGCGCACTAGCGCTGATTCGCAGCCAAACGCGTCAGGATCTGCTGCCGCTGGTGTTCCAGTGGCTAACGAAGACCCATCGCCTGAAGGAGCTGGTCCAGGGCGTCACATTCTTGCCCGAAGAGGAGTCGGGCTTCCATGCGTTCATGATGGACCACAGCGACATTCAGGATGAAGAGCGCGCAGTGCTGCACTATGATGCGATCAAGCGCGTCGACTTGCTCATCATGTACTATATTCTGCGGCACAAGTACAAGGAAGCGTGGGACGTGCACCATGAGCACTTAGCGCTCATCCGATCGGCGACTTCTGGCGATACGCAAGTGGCGGCTTCGGTTCTGAATGAGGCTAGCTTCCAGATCCGGTCGGCGTTGCTGTCCAATATGTGTGCTGAGCCGACACCTCGACAGTACAAGCACAAGAGCGGCCGAAGTCCGTCCGTCACCGGGTCGGCAGATACCCATTCCAGTCGCCAGGATGCTGACCAGCTCATGCGCTTGATCGGTGGTCGCGACGAGCACTTCTCGTCCTTCGACCGGACGATTGCAGCGACTCCGGCGTCGATCTCGCGCGTGGATCACGCCGGGAGCGTGCCTGTCGAGGTTGGTGGGTCAACGGGCAGCTTCGAGTACTCCCCAGGCGTCTTCTCTGGCCGAGTAACGCACAGCGCGAAGAAGTCGCGCGCTACAGCAACCAGCGACACGAACAAGAGTGACGAGGCATCGACGTCTGAGGCTCCGAACGGACACGTCGACCCTGAGTCGGTCGAATCGAGCCCTGATACGGAGTTTGCGGCACTGACGCGGCCCAAGCCTTCCCTCTCCACCGAGCCGCGGCGATTGAACTTTAGTCCCGCTGCGTCCCCGACTTCGTTTAGCAGCGACAGCCGACCGTCGAGTGCCGGACCCAGCAGCGCGGTGACTCCGCAGCAACTTGTCGCTCCTTTTGGAGGTACGAAGCACGGGTTTGCTGTTGCTGCGATTGCGCTTTTCACTCACGTTTTTTTGTGCTATTGTGCTCAGACCGCCGTCCGCTGGGAGCGATGCCGGTGCGCTCTCGCCTGAATCATAGCTTTTCATCGACGCCGTTCGCGCCGCCGTCTCCTGGCGTTTCGAACGATGGTGCGAACAATTCGCTGTTGTACGCCTCCACTCGTGCCAGTCTCGCTCACTCGCAGGGTTTGTGCAGATTTGACGCTGAAGCCGCGCACCATGTCGAGTCTGCTCGGCGTCAAAGCGCTGGACGAGGACGAGCACATGGAGCCACCTGCTGCGACGACGGACGTGCCGGAGAATCGCACGTTGCAAACTGCCAGTGCTCCCCCTCCGGCGTCAGTGGACGGCTCTGCTGCTTCGTTCGAGACTCCCCAGCGGTTCCAGTTCGTCCGGGAGCCGACGACGGACTCGCGCTTGCCAATTGGCAGCAAGTCTACGCAGGATCAAGCGCCACCTCCGTCACCTGCGACCGCGGAGCTCGAGGCTATGGAGCTCGAGCGCATCGACGAGGAGTTCAGCACGCCCATCGGTCGCTCTCGCGGGCGGCGGAAAGAGGCGGCGAGCGCTCCCGTCCGCCGCAACCCGCGCCGCTCGACGCGCACCAAGTACTAGGCGCTGCGCAGTCGACGGAGGATGAATACGGAAGAGGATACCGATCGCGGCGGGTGCGGTGACGACTGGCGACGAGAGATGGTACGCAGCAAGGACCTGGCCGCAATAGATGATGATGACGAGGGACGGACGCGGAGGTCATTGGGCAATTCACATTGTGCTCGTGGCAGGGGTTAAATAAGCTAGTAGCTGGGCACGCCGACGCCTCCTTTCCGACGAGAAGGCGCCGCGGTTCTCGCGCGCGGCGATCGTCTCAAGAGCGCTCAAAAGGTGTGGCGGTGCTGCTCGCCGAGCGAGGGCTCGTCGCGGCACATTGGGCAGTGCGCGTTGCCGTGGAGCCACTCCATGAGGCACTCCTCGTGGAAGGCGTGCAGGCAGGGGAGGCGCACGACGTTCATGCCGGCGCACTCCTCGTCGTCCCACTCGCCGAGGCAGATGCTGCAGCACTCGTTCATGCCGGCGGCGCCGCACTCGAGCACGTTGCTCGTGGCGTCGACGACCACGTCCTCGAGCGACAGCACGGCGAGCTTGAGCTTGGCCTCGCTCTCGATCTGCTTGTCCGGGTACGCGAGGAAGTCGCGCAGAATTTGGTAGAGCGTCGCGAGCGCGTCGGCCTCGCGCGTGTTGGCCGTGTCGGCAGCCTGCGGCGCCAGCGGGATGCTGGAGATGACCTTGACGAGCAGCTGGACGAAGCCCTCCAGCGCGACGCGCCGCTCGTCGATGATGGCGGCGTTGTCTCCGCGCAGGTGGCGGCGCGGGAAGGCGGCCTCGAGCGCGCTCTCGAGCGCCAGCAGCGGCGCCGGCGCGCTCTCGCGCTCGCTCTGTGCGAGCCGCCGCTTCTGCTGCTGCTGCTGCTGCTGCTGCTGCTGCTGGCGGAAGTGGCGCAGGAACTTGAGCAGCTCGCGGCGCACGCGGTAGAACTCGGAGTATCGCTTGGCGATGCTCCACTTGTTGCGCGTCGTGCGGAAGGAAATGTCCATGTGGTAGACGGTCGCGGGCGAGTGCGTCGAGCCCAGGCTCACCTGCGTCTCGATGTTGAGCGCCTGCTTGGCGCTCTCAAACACGCGCTGCAGGCGCTGCGACTGGGCGTCCGACATGGCGCCGGCGAGCGTCGGCAGCGGCGCGTCTCCTAGCGACAGGCGGCACATGGGGTCAGCTCGGAGAGTCGTCTGTCTTCTTCTAGAGTGCGAGCTCGGCCGATGGAAGTCGCAGAATGGCAGCCTCGGCCTGCTCGCGACTCGCGAGTATCCAACAAAGAGACGCACCCGCACCTCGGGCCGTAGGACTCCTCTCCGGTGGTTCCTTTTCGAGCTTGAAGCGCCGGCTTCTCTATGCGCGGCAGGATGGGGCGGCGGGCGGCGGCTTGCGGTGGGTGGGTGGAAGAAGCGGAGATGATGATGATGACGCCGGGTGTCACAGCGCTCGCTCCGGGCGGCTTGTGCGAGCCTGTCGTGATGGATGGGGCCGCGTCCTCGCGGGCCATACCCCGCCCACACACACAGCCAAGCTCACGTCTGGGCGGCCTAGCCGACGACGTAAATATAGACGGAACGCGGCCGGAACGCGCGCGCCACACGCCTCGAGGCGGTGCTGCGCATGACTCGGCGGTGCGCGCGACGCATTCCAGTCAGTCGACGTCAATGGCTGTCGCACTCGGGCGAGTGGCCGACACAAGCCAAGGCGCCGTTTTTCTCAGGCGGCCCATCCGAACGTGCGCGCACGCGCCAATCGGCACGCGGAGCCGCCGCGTGTCGAGGCTCCGGCCGTCTTCTTCTTCTTCCTCCTCCTCTCCGCTTGGGCTCTGCCGCTTCGGCGATGGGGCGGAGAAGCCGCTGCGTGGATCGGACGATGGGGCGAGCGACCGACTCGGAGCCTCTGCCAGAGGAGACGGAGGCTCCGAGACCGACCCGTGACGTATGGCAGAGCCGCAGAGCTGAAGAAGGCGAGTTAACTCGGCAGCCGCCGTCATCACGGCCGATGAGCATCTCGCGGCGAGCTTCTTTGCAGCCTCGCTCCTCATTTTCCCATTTCCCATTTCAACATCATCATCTGAGTAGGGACATCACTTTCCCACTTCAAGGTCAGCCAGTCGCCACCGGGTCGCCACCGGGTCGAGCAGCTCCATCGATCTGCCACCATGGAACGAGCGTCATCCTCGACGAGCGAGGTGACCTCCGCCGTCTACAAGCCGGGGCGTCGAGTGCCGGCGACCATCAGGCGAGCATTCGCCGTGCCGATCAATCTTCGGATGCAAAAATATCCAGCATTCCGATTTTTTTTGGAAATTCTAAAAATTGGTCGTCGTCCAAATTGAGTGATTTTTACGTCTACCTAACTAAATTCTAAAAAAATGGATTTAAAAAAAATGTACAAATGCAAAAAGAGCCCTATACAAAAGCAAAGCGTTGTTCATTTCACAAAGCAAACTTTTGCCAAAGCTCCACGCGTCCAAGTGATCGTCGCCGCGGAATCCAGAGCCCGAGCCACCATGAGCAAGTACGTGGGAGGCGTCGGCGGAGCCCATGGACGCCGCCGCGCGGCGCAGACGGCCCTCTGGACGCTCTTGGCGCGGCGACCATAGGACCGACTGCTAACAGCTCTCTGTGTGTGTCTCCGACCAGCGAGGAAATGGACGCGGCGCTCATGACGTTCGTCAACGCGCTCGGCGCAGTCATCATGGTCTCGCTCGTCGGCTTCCACTACCTGACGGCGAAGCCCCAGGACGCCGAGATGTAGCGGGGGCTCGGGGACCGCGCGTACCCTCACGACACTGCCGTTGGCGCTGTCGACGTGGACGCGACGGAGAAGAACGCGCTCATTCACTACTAGGCCACGCACGTATCGAATGCCAAGCCCCGGATTTGTCCTTGAGCAGCCGCATGGCGTGACTCCGCTGTTGGTGTATTCGTTCTATTGGGCGCCAGATCGGCGCGCCATGGACGCGCCTGCCCTCGCTGCTGCGCCTCTCGCCCACCTCGGCCTCACGACGCCGCCTCGTCCTCGGCGGCGGTCGTCGTCTTGGCCTTAATAAACTTCTTTATCCGGTCCACCGTCTCGCGGACCGTGGCGCCGAACGTGTGCGACTTGCCGTCCGTCTCGCCCTTCTCCGCGCGCTCCTGCTCCTCCTTGAGGAACTCCTGCATCAGCTCCTCCTGTCGCGCCGACAGCGTCCTGCTCAGAGCCACGCAACGCACGGCCGGCATGAGCGCGTGCTCGACACGGATGGACATGGCAGTAGATGTAGATACGTACTTGGGCACTTCGACCTGCAGGTTGACCAGCTGGGACCCGCGGCGGTTCGAGTTGAGCTCCTTGATGCCCTTGCCGCGCATCTGCAGCACCGTGTTGGGCTGGCAGCCGCGCGGGATCTGCACGCACGTCGACGACAGCATTCAGTTAGCGAGCCGAGCTCTACCGACGACGGCATGGCTTGGCACAGCCACACACACAGAGAGAGACAGACAGAGAGACGCACCTTCATCTCGACCTCGCCCGTGAGCGTCGGGACGACGATCGAGCCGCCGAGCACGGCCTGCGCGACGGAGATGGGCACGTCGCACAGCACGTCCGTCCGCCGGCGCTTGAAGAACGGGTCGGGCTTGACGTGGATCGAGACGTAGAGGTGTCCCGAGGGCCCGCCGCGCGAGCCGGGCTCGCCCTGGTGCGCCAGCCGCAGGTTCATGCCCTCGTCCACGCCCTCTGGGATCGTCACCTCGACCGTGCGCGGCTTGCGCACGTGGCCCTTGCCGCGGCACGTGGCGCAGGGCGACTCGATGATCGACCCTTCGCCGTGGCAGCGGCGGCACGGGGTCTCGACGGCGAAGAAGCCCTGCTGCATGACCTCGACGCCCGAGCCCTTGCAGTTGGGGCACTGCTTCTTCTTCGTGCCGGGCTTGGCGCCGCTGCCGTGGCACGAGTCGCACTCGACGTTCGTGTTGACGTGCAGGTCGCGCGTGGCTCCCTTGACGGCCTCCATGAAGCTGAGCGAGATGTCGACCTGGATGTCGGCGCCGCGCTGCGGGGCGTTGGCCGCGCGGCGCGAGCGGCCGCCGAACATGGACGCGAAGTCGCCGAAGATGTCCTCGAAGCCCTGGTGGCCGCCCTCGAAGCCGCCGAAGCCGCCGTTCGGGTCCACGCCGGCGTGGCCGTACGCGTCGTACGCGCGGCGCTTGTCCTCGTCGCCCAGCACCTCCCACGCCTCGGTGGCCTCGGCGAACTTCCTGGCCGCCTCCGGGTCCTCCTTGTTCGTGTCCGGGTGGTACTGCTTGGCCAGCTGGTAGTACTTCTTTTTGATCTCGTTCTTGTCCGCGTCGCGCGCCACGCCCAGCGTCTCGTAGAAGTCGCGCTTGGCCGCCAGCGACGGCCGCGAGCTGTGGATCGCGGCGCGCGCCTGGCCCTGCAGCGCCGACGCCACGGCCGCGCCGAGCAGCACCGAGCGCGGCAGCATCGCCCGCGGGAGGGGACGCGCCGTGGTTGAAGCCGAGGCCGCCGCGCAGGCGCCGCGCAGCGCCAGCGGGACGGAGTGCAGGCCGCGGAGCATCGTGGTGGAGACTGTGGGCGAAGTGAGCGAGCGAGCACTCGACCATCCAACAAGGTCAGCCGCACCGTAAACCGCGAAACAATAGGCCGCGTAACATGGCGGATTCTTTCGCGCTTGACAGTGCGGCTGACATTGTAACTGTGTGGTTCTTCGAGTCAACTGTTTGGACAAAAACTTATGGGCTAATCAATGGACAAACACTTATGGGCTAATCAATGGATTCTAGAAATTCCAATTCGCATTTCGGTATAGTATCGGTAGCATACCGGTATCAAGTTGAAGTAGGGTACAACACACCGCTCAATTCGCAGTGCGTCCATCAGCGCAGCGGCTGGAAGCGTCGCGACTCGCAAAAGCCGAAGCGAGGGCGCGCTTCGTGGCCTCGCCATCAGTAGCAGCCACTCGCGGCAATTCCACTGAGTTCGTTTGCATCGTGTGGAACACCGTGGAGGTCTTCAGCCGCATGCCCCCCCCTCCAATACGGCATGATACCGATCCTCGACCAGAACAACTCTCAAGTCGCAGCGTCGTCTGCGCACAGAGTGGAGTGGAGTACGAGGCCACGCTGCCGTCACAAGCGCTCGCATCGCGCTTGGTGACGCTCATCGACTCCACAGGTACCACCAAAGTAGGATTCCGCCTGCAGAAGCGAGGTCTGCACACAGCGCTGGACACCAAGGCGCAGATCCGGTGGGCCGAGACGTGTAGCCTCGTCGTGAGCACGATCGACCACATCGTCCATTGTCGGCTTTGTACCCATCTACTGCAGCGGTCTCAACGCCGACGCCAAGACGCTGCGCCGCCGCGTCTCGGACATTCGTTTCACGCCTACCATTATCGTGTCTGCTGCACTACTACCGCCTCGAACTCGCGGCCAACGGGTACTCTAAGGATGTCGACAGCCACGTGTTAACTCTGCCAGCCTCTCCCAGTCTCCAAGGCGTCGCTGGCGGAAGACACCAAGGTGAACCAGCTCGAGAAGGCCTTGGCCGTTCGTATCGACAACGTCTGCGGTATCTCGCGCTCCCTCATGACGCTCAGACGCCGCAAGGAACCGAGGCGCGACGCGGTCGTCGCCGAACAAGAGGTGGTAGAGATGGAGAAGTTCGCAGAGGTCATGGAGATGCCCAAGACTCAGAGCCGCGTCGCCAGCACCCTCAACGCAAAACATCGCCCCGTACTCGACAGCTACGACCTCATCTGCCTCGACAACGTCGTGTTCGGCGATCGGTTTGTCTTGCGCTTCGACGACCTGGGCGTGGCCGTGCCCATAGCGCTCATGTGCGCTGAACGATGCTTATGTTCTTTCCGTTTGCGGAACTACCGCGTCGCCATGAGGGTGCTGGACGAGAAGGTCGGCCGCGGCGCAAAGGGCAAGAACGAGTAGGACGTTGTCCACCGCGTGCTGCGCAGCACCAAGCCCAAGCTGTGCCGCCTGCACAACTCCAAGCTTCTCAACATGAACTTCTAAAACATCTCGGCCGTCGACACCGAGTGAGGACCGCGCTGGGAATCTAGCGGATCCGAGCCGGTTCTTGCCTGCATATCGCTTTCATTCACGGACCCCATTGCATCTACTTGATCAATAGAGCGAGCACTGTGGACGCTGCGGCTGCTGTCCTCCTGCCTGCGTAGGTCGCGCCGTGCTCGGCTAGAGCAGGAAGACGTCGTCCTTGGGGGTCTTGAAGATGCGCGTGTGGATGCCGGGCACGTCCAGCAGCTCGTTGATCTTCTCGGTGCACTCGCGGAACTCGTCGCTCGCGATCCACCGGTCGTAGTCCTTGCGCGAGCGCCACTGCCCAGCAGACGCGCACAGTGTCGATACAGATCTGTCAGTCGCTCCGGAGCCTGCGACCGCCAACCAACCAGCCAGCCAGCCAGCCAGACAACCAACGCGCGCGCTCGAATTACCTCGGAGAAGACGACGTACTTGTGGCTGTCGTCGACCTGCATGTACGTCTCGACGGACAGGGCCCCCGGCTGCGCGCGCACCTTCTGCTTGACCGTCTCCATCAGCGTTCCCACGCGCGGCTCGTACCCGCGGCTCATGATGCGCTCCGCGATCACGCGGATCCGCCCGCTCATTGCTCGCTCAGTGCAGACGAAGGTCGGTTTGTCTCTGGCTGGCTGTTCGGATATTCAACATGCCTGCTAAGTACGGAGTCCGGGAATTCAACAAGCGTGCTAAGTACGGAGTCCGGATTGTCAACATGCGTGCTAAGTACGGAGTCCGGATTGTCAACAAGCGTGCTAAGTACGGAGCCCGGATATTCACACGGCGGCGTCTATGCAGGTGAATGAGACGCTGAGTATGCTATTAGCGACCGTGGCGATGCGTTGTTGGTGCCGGCGAGAGGGATGCAAACGCGGCGACCATGGGATTATATCCGACACGCAGCTCGCGCTCGACACGCGGGCGGCGGAGGCGGCTAGAGCAGGAAGATGTCCTCGTCCGGGCGCTTGAAGATGGTCGTGCGCTTGCCAGGGACGTCGAGCACCTCGTTGATCTTGTCCGTGCACTCCTTGAAGTCCTTGCTGGCGACCCAGTTCTCGTAGTCCTTGGTCGATCTCCACTGCGCGGGCCAGCATGGGCAGCGTGTTCGAGCGTCGGTGCACTGACCGGGGCGACCGCGACAGGCTCAGGCAACGCCAACGCACCTCGGACAGCACGACGTACTTGTGGTGGTCGTTCACGTCGCTCAGCGTCTCGACCGACAGCAGGCCCGGCTGCTTCTTGACGACCGTCTGTACCTGCAGGCGTGTAGTGGAGTGGGAGTGTGTGTGTGGGGGGGGGGCGATGTTGCGGCGGTCAGTATCCGCCTCACAGCGAGCGCTACGCTGCCGCTGGACGCGCACGCAGCAGGCTACGCACCTGCTCCATGAGCCGCACCACCGTCGGCTCGAAGCCGCGGCTCATGATGCGCTCGCTCAGCACGCGCACGGGCTTGCTTCCGATGCCCATCGTCACGTCCTAGAACTCTCCGGCTGGGCTTCTCAATTAGGTTCTCGACGTGCGCTCGAAGGATGGTCGGGAAATACTGGGAGAATCCCCGTAGGTACGAGTATGATGTGTGACGACAGCGGGTCATGGTCATCGCAAGTTACTGCGACCTTTCAGGATCCAGCAGCAGCAGCACATTTATTTACGGCGGGTGACACCAACGCCTCCATGGCGACACACCAGGCCGGAGACCTTCGCGCTCCTGCTCTTGCTGCTGCAGAACTCGGTGCCCCGCATGGAGCAGCGAGCGAGGCGACGCCGTATCGGCTGCAGGCCCAATGCGTGGCCGTCGGACGCCTCGGCCCGATCTACCGCGCGCTGGAGACCACCACGTAAGCTCCGCATCGATCGGTCTCCTCGATGGACTTGGGAGACTCATCAGTAGGTTCTACACCTCGGTAGCGGTCGCGTCGTGACAGTAGAGCGTATCGGCATCGTCACCGATCGCGACGCCCCAAGCCAGGCTGGTGGCGAGGCCGTTGAGCACGTGCGCACCGTGCTCCAACGGGAGCTCGACGAGCTGCGCGGGAAGCTGCCGGGCGTTCTCTGGTACGACTTGGTGGTGCGGGACGGCCACGGACAGGGGCGACCCGATCTCCTCCTTGTGTTGCGCGAGAATGCTGGGCAGACACTAGCGCAGTACGTGCGTGCCTGACTCGAGAACGACCGTACCGGTGTGCAGCGATGACTGACATAGTGTTGGTTACTCAATGGCCAAGGCTCTGCAAGGAGTTCGGTCGACTGCATCCGCTTGCTGTCCGCCAGTACGTCCATGCGCTGGTGCGCTCCGTCGCGACCATGCACGAGGTGAGGCTCCTCCCCACACCGGTTGCTAGGAATCGACGCTGCTGCTCAGCACTAACCCTGTCCGCTCCATTGATCCGTCTGTCAAGCATGGGCTGTACTGTGGCGGCGTACGTCCGCTCTTCATGCCAGCTACCTACGGTCACGCTGACAGAGTGTGCTGCTGTACCTAGCTGTCCTTGTCGACAGTGTTCGTCGGCGCCGACCACAGCCTGCGCATCGGGGCGTGCTTTCCGTCGTTCTCGACCGTGCAGCACATTGAGCAGTCGGGGTACGCCGCAGCTCGACCAGTTCGTTGGGTCTGGTGCCAACATGTTCTCTCTCTCTCTCTCTCTGTTACCGTCACGCAGCATCCTTGTGGACGGAAGCATCTGCCGAACGACGCTGCAGCGGCCGCTGACAGGCCAAGAGGTGGCGCAGGACGTGCGCAGTGTAGCCTACGTCATGGCCGAGTTGCTGACCGGGCAGCGGGCTCGCGGCGCATTTCTGCTCGACCTGTCGCGCTTGGTGGACAGCGTCGGCCCTGGCGGCCAGCAGCATGTCACGTTCCTTCGCGAGCTCCTTACGACAGAGAGGCTGACGGGCGAGCTCTGTCAGCACCCGTTCTTGCCCACTCAGTCGGCTCTGACCTCCATCCATTCCGATGACGAGCGCAGCAGCCAATGCGCCATCTCCACGGACGAAGACGCGAGCGGCGATGCCGTGCTGGGCACTAGTCCCGCGCTTCAGGAGCAGCGGCGGATGATCGTGGCGCTCACCAGAGACGAGCTGGCCAAGTGCCAGGCGCAGACGCGCGAGGCGACGCAGCAGATGCGAGCGTGGTTCCGCAGCTTCGAGCGGCAGTACGGACGCAAACCCACCGCTAGCGACCGGCCGCCGACGGTCGTTCGCTTGCAAGCACGTTCCCGGGTGCTCGCCGACCGCGTCGCGACACTGAACGCGCGGCTTGACACCGTCTGCAAGAGCTTTCACCGAGCAGCAGCAACCGAGGAGACCGCGCCGTCAGCAACTCCGAGTCCGAATCCAGTGGAAGCGCTTCAAGCGCCGATCGAGATCGAGATCCCGCCGCTAGACGACGCCCAGGCGACGCAGGATCGTTCGGGAACGCGGCGGTCGCCCGCGCAGAACGCGTTCTTGAATCGACACCTGAAGTCCAGCGACGCGGTTGTGACTAACTGACGCGTGCTCTTCGTACTTCAGCACGGCACAACGAGCGGGCTAGCACGTACACTTGGCAATCATATTATCAATGGCGCGCATGGTTCTCGGATACTCATCCCGCAACACGAGGAAGGCGCCTAGTGCTTGAACGTGTCGTCGAGCGCCTTCTCGAACAGCTCAAGGCCGAGGTCCACCTCGTCCTTCGACACCGAGAGCGCCGGCATGAAGCGAAGCGTCTCGTAGATGCTCGTGGTCATCAGCATCAAGCCGTGGTCCATGCACGCGGCCGACACCTTGCTGGCAGATCCCTTGGCCGCGACCTTGGGGTCAAACTCGAGGCCGATCATCAAGCCCAGACCGCGAATGTCCTGCAAGAGCGCGATATCCGACAGGATATGTCAGAATGCGTGGCGTCGAGATACCCTCAACGCTCAATTCACGGCACGCACCATGATCGGGTACTTGCCGGACGCCTTCAGCTTCTCAAGACCAGCGCTAATCTGCAACCAGTCGATGGCAATATCAGAGTCAGGTAATAGGCACCGACCACAGTAGCTGTGTTCTCGCGTACCTGAGCGCCGCGAGCGCGAGTGTTCTCGAGCAGGTTCTCCTCCTGGATCACCTCCTGTTATTCGAACACAAGTTTACCGTTAGCATTTGTCAGTGCAAGCAATTCCGCAGCTGAATGAGATGATAGCCGTACCTGCGTCGCCAGCGCAGCAGCGCACGCCACCGCGTTGCCGGCGTACGTGCCACCCATCGATCCAGGCGGCTGCAGGTCCGTGAGCTCCTTCCGGCTAGCGATGCCGCTGAGCGGGTAGCCGTCAGCAATGCCCTTGGCCATCACCAGGATGTCCGGGACGACGTCAAAGTGGCCGTTGATCGCGAAGTAGTCGCCCGTGCGACCGAAGCCGCACTGCACCTCATCCGCAATGAGAAGGATGTCGTTCTCCGAGCAGATCTCGCGAAGCCCCTTCATGAAGCTCTTCGGGGGAACGACGTAGCCACCCTCGCCCTGCGATCGACAAGCAAGACGGTACGTTAGGAGAAGAAATACACCACAAGACAAAGCTGGCAGCAAGGCGTACCATGATGGGCTCCATGATGATGGCAGCAGTGTCCTGCGGAGCCGACTGCTGCTTGAGGCAAAGACGAAGCTGCTCAAGGCACCACTCGGCGTTCTTCTCTGTAAATGCCACATGAACGCGGTGAGTTCCACGTGCGTTCGTGACGTCAGGAAGGCGAGAGGGGGGGGCACCTTCGTCATGAATGGGGCCATGGATGTGGTACGGGTACGGCACGAAGCTGACACCGCTCATGAGCGGGCCAAACCCGGCGCTGTACACCGTCTTGCTCGACGTCAGGCTCATCGTGCCGACCGTGCGACCGTGGTAGCCGCCCTGAGTGGAATGCATCCGGACGAGTGAGCAAAGCACGATGAAAACTCAATGCGGCGGCAACACTAAGCGTACCTGGAAGGCAATAATCCTCCCCTTGCCGGTCGCGTGGCGTGCGAGCTTGACGGCGTTCTCCACCGCCTCCGACCCACTGATGTCCACCAGCGAACAGTGTTAGCATTGACATTGTTGCCACAACGTCGGTCGAGGTGCGCCGGTACTTACGAGGTGGCGAAGAAGAGCGAGTCGAGGCCTTGCGGCATGAGCGGGATGAGCTTGTCCGTCAGGTCGAGCATGGGCTGGTGGTAGCCGATGTTGACCTGTATCGCGCACAGACAGACAGACACAAACACATGCGTACCCTCGTCAGCGACTCGCTCGCCAAGCCGCGCGACAACGGGCGCTATTACCTGGGCGTGCACGAGGTTGGCCGCCTGCTTCTGCACGGCCTGCACGACGCGCGGGTGCGAGTGGCCGATGCTCGTGACGGCGATGCCGCTCGTGAAGTCGAGCAGCTTGCGCTGGTCGGCCGTCCAGATCCAGCTGCCCTGCGCCTTCTGCATGACCATCTCCGACATGCGGCCGACGCCGCGCGCGATGTGCTGCTTGCCCATGGTGCTTGGTGAGGAGGAGGAGGGGAAGGAGGAGGGAGGGGCGTCGGCGACGGAGGCGGCTGGCGGCGGGTGTGCGCGAGGCGGCGAGTTGCTGTGTGGCGCGTCGGCGGAACGCGCCGGCCGGCGACGCGCATGCCCCCATAGAGTGCCTGCCCATCAAGCAAGCTCTCGACGCCGCGGGGTGTTGAACTTTTGTAAAAAGTCCAAGCGCGTAATTACGCCTTCATGTCTCTCGTCAGCCAAGCACCAGATTGGAACTGGCAGAGTCGGGGCGAGTGTGGGAGCGAACGCCGCCAGCAGTGCGATTTGCGGGCGCGCCTGGATCAACAGGGGTTACCGCACATTCATTTTCAGCAGGCTCGGTTCTCGCCGATCAACATCAAAGACGTAAATATGGAAGCATTCGACGCGGCCGAATATCGATTCGCACAGTGAAAATGCCGACCCTTTCGAGCGCTGACCCGCGTTTGCGCCGACGTCACCCCCCGGCGTCACTCCGCCGCAGCTCCAATGATCGGGGCGGGCGACCTGCGAGCGTACGGGAGGTCCAGAGCGCCAATGACGAATGCCTGGTCGGGCGGGGCTTGCACTGCAACCGGCGTCGCCTCGAGGGCCGGCTGCGTACGCCCGAGTGTTCACCAGCGGGGATGGGAGGGCGCCAAGCGCACACAATCACGTGAGATCCACCCGAGTCGTGTGGGAGCGTACGCGCCTGGCGCCTCCTTACTTGGCGATTTGCGCGGGAGCGGGCACGCCGTTTGCGTCCGCTGCCGCCAGGGACGGATCCTGTGCGCCACGCCGTCGTCCGGTGGTCTTACCCATCATCTCCGGCAGCGGCAGTGAATCCGCCGGGCGGGCAGGAGCCGCTCGCCGAGGTCGGGCTGGCGCGTTGCCCTGGCTCCCAGCCAGAGCGCTGCTTGCGCTCGCAGTGGGTCAGCAGTCGCGTTATAGCGATGCGAGCCGCCGCGCTCGTTTACTACACTACATGCGATTGGTTTATCTGTAAAAGATGCGTCGCTAGATGCAGGCGGTCCCTAAGGCCAAGCCGGGCCCGCCGCCCCCGCGTCGCGCGCGCCGGGTGCGCCAGCTTGCGCCAGCTTGCGTCCGGGTCGGGCAGTCCACGCCGGCGTCTACTACTAATGTGGCATTTATTCGCGCGTCGCCAGCGGCAGCTCTTTATTGCTGAGCTCCCCGAACAGAGCGACAACCTGCATGCATGAGACGCGGCGGACAGGCGAACGCAGTCCTGCCGTTAGTTTGGTCCTCGGGACGAACTCCAGACTAGCAGACAGCGTAATGCGAGGGGCACGCACCTCCTCGAGGTACTGCTCCTGCTCGCGCAGAAGCTCGGGCAGCACCGACTTGCTGTAGTCGCTCGGGGCCTTCCGGCGCCGGTTCTCGAGCAGCGCGGTCGAGATGCGCTGGCTGTTGTTCTCGATGCTCTCGAGCAGGTCCTGCGCGCGCAGCAGCTCCTCCGGCAGCGCCATCTTGCGCTTGGTGAGCTCCTGCAGCATGCGCTTGCTGGCCGTCACCAGCGTCGCCGTCGACGGCACCTCGTCCGCGTCCTCCATGCTCGCTGCTCGCGTCCGCGCTCGCCGCCCGCTTCCGAGAAATGCGCGCTCGCCATGGTCGCTCCGCCTTCTTGCGACAAATACACTTAGCAAGCTATCCTCGGGAGTCCAGATCCGCCACAATGCGAGTATATCTCCGCCACAATGTGCTAATATTGACAAGAGCAGCATGTATCGTAATGTTTAACTCGGGACATCCCATCCGTCCCGAATTATACACCTACTAAACTAGGAACGTCGACGGAAAGATTCGGGACGCCATCTTTCCGAGTCATCAAGAAGAAGGAACGCCTCGAAGGGGGAAACCAGGCGATCCGGCATAGTGAAGCGAAGAGAAGACGGGAAAGTGCACGGATCGGATCCGAGCGCCACTATGTCGGCCGACCTGTTCGCGGACTGGAAGAAGGAGGAGGCGGAGGAGAGCTTCCGCGCGAGCAACGGCGTGGACAGCGGCTTGGGCGGGGGCTTCGGCTCGGCGGGACCGTACGGCGGCGGCGGCGGCGGCTTCGGCGGGGACGCGTACGGAGACGCCAGCGGCGACGACTTCGACTTTGAGAGCGGCGATGACGCGCCAGGCGCCGCCAAGGAGGCCGAGCGGCCCATGTTCGAGCTGCGCGAGCACGGACTCAAGGTGTCGCGGCGCAAGGGGTTCACGCTCAACTCGATGGGCGTCGGCAACGGCAGCATGGCGCTCGGGTCGCAGGAGGGGCTGCTGCTGCGGTGCTCGGTCGACGCGACGGACAGCGCGGGTGCGATCGAGGAGATCATGATCGAGCCGCGCGTGGCCATGGCGGCCGTCTTCATGGACCCCACGGGCTCGCACGTGCTCGTGTCCATGGAGAACGGCACCAACTTCTACCTGCACTCGGGGACGGCGCGTCCCAAGAAGCTCATGAAGGCGCAGGGCGTCAAGATCACCAGCGTCGCGTGGGACCGCCAGCGCGGCTCGCCCGAGAACTCGGAGGCAGTCCTCGTCGGCACGGATGCCGGCTCGGTGTTTGAGGCCGAGTTCGTTGACGGCAAGGAGCGCACCTTCCGCAAGGTGTACCAGATCTCTAACCAAGGAGCGATCGCCGGCGTACAGTTCGAGCACTGGCAGCTCCCGTCGGGCGAGCCGCGAAACTACGTCATGCTGACGACTTCCGGCGCGGGTAAGCGGCCCACGCGTCTGTTTCAGTTCATTGGGAGCGGCCAGGGCGGCTTTGAGGCTCTCTTTGCACAGTACACGTCGCCCGACAAGCTTCGATTCCAGGAACTGCCCGGCGAGATTGCGACAGCGCAGCTGCGGTTCTTTGCGCGGCAGGAGCGGGAGCGTGCAAAGTACTTCGGCGTGCTCACTGGCGACGGAGTGTACCACGGCGAGTTTGTCTTTGGCGTGTCGACCACCATGGAGAACGTAGTGACTGGCACGGGGCTGATCCCATACCCCGGCAAGCCTGCGGGCAGCGACGGACACGCGTCGCGATGGACCCCGCCGGTTTCGCTTGCGGTCACGCAGTACCACGTCATTTTGCTATTTCCGAGGTCGCTTCAAGTCATATCGAAGCTCAATGGCGTGCTTGTGCTGGACGAAGAGCTGGATGCTCGCGTTGGGACGGCTCGCGGTGTCGCTGTCGACGATACGTTCAACAACGTTTGGGTTTACTCGAGCCGCCGCATTCTTGAAGTGGTCGTGGCGGACGAAGACCGTAATGTCTGGAAGCTCCTCTTGCAGAAGGCAGTCCTCGGATCTGGCGACGAGCGCGACTTCGACCAAGCACTTGCTGTATGCCGCAACACTCGCGAGCGTCAACAAGTGTTCACAGCCCATGCTGACAAGCTATTTGAGCGTGGCGACCATGACCGTGCTGCTATCATTTACGCCAAGACGAGCCGCTCGTTTGAAGAAGTCGCACTGCAGTTCCTGGAAGTCGCGAACCGCAACTCTCTGCTTCTGTTCTTGATGCAAAAACTCAAGAGCCTCAGCGGGGATGACAAGACCCAGCAGACTGTGCTGTGCTCATGGATTGTCGAGCTCTTCTTGGACAAGTTCAACGCGCTCAAGGGCAGCGCGCAGGATGTGGATGCGCATGCGAACTTGCTGTTCGAGTTCAAACAGTTCCTTCAGGACCAGAAGGCGCATCTCGACCCAGCGACGACTTTCCAGTTGATTTCAAGCCACGGGCGTCCCGATGAGCTTGTATTCTACGCCACTCTGATCGAAGATTACGAGAAGGTTGTCACGTATCACGTCCATCGCGGCGACTACGGTGCAGCGATCGAGCTGCTGCGCTCCGTGCCGACTGCCAAGGTTGAAGAACTCTGGTACAAATACTCGCCCGAGCTCATTGTCCAGAAGCCAAAGGAGGTGTATGAGGCGTGGCGCGAGGCCGAGACGCTGAACCCCACGCGTCTCATCCCGTCTATCGTGCGGCATGTGCATCAAAAGACCACGTCAGGCAGAAACGGCAGCGGAGCGAGTGGGAAGGCGACAGCCTCCTCGACGAGTGCTGCGACGTCTACCACGAGCAGATCGGTGCTGGAGCTTGCGATCCGCTTTCTCAAGTTTGCGATCAAGCAGGGCAACCGCGACGCCACAATCCACAATTACATCTTGTTTCTGCTAGCCAAACACCCGGACGAGCGGCTGCTGATCAACTTTATGCGCAAGACGCACAACGGCAAGCACTTGTTCGACGTGGCGTTCGCGCTCCGCCTGTGCACGCAGAACGAGAAGAACCGCGCTTGCATTTACATCTACTCAGCCATGGGGCTGTACCAGGACGCGGTGGAGAAGGCGCTGCAGGTGGACGTGAAGATTGCCAAGGAAATGGCCAACATGCCCTCGGACGACGAGACGCGCAAGAAGCTTTGGACGCTGATCGCCAAGCATACCATTGATGCTGGTGGAGAGATTAAGGAGGCCATGGGCATTCTGAAGGAGAGCGGGGATCTGCTCAAGATTGAAGACATCCTGCCATTCTTTCCGGACTTTGTGCTCATGAAGGAATTCAACAAGGAGATCTGCGAGTCCCTCGAGGTGTACAACGACCGCATCGAGCAGCTCAAGGACGAAATGCAGGACTACACGCAGTCTGCCGAGCTCATTCGCGCCGACATGCAGCGGCTGCGCAAGCGCTGCGCGATCGTGTCGGGCAATCAGCGGTGCGAGCTCACGGGTCAGAACTTGCTCGGCAAGGAGTTCTACCTGTTCCCGTGCTCGCACGCGTTCCACGCGACTGCGCTGCGGATTGAAATGCAGAAGCACCTGAACAGTTTCCAGCGCCAGACGGTGAAGCAGCTTGTGCAGAAGCTGCAGGAGCTGTCGACGGAGCTGCCATCGAGCGGCAACTTTTTCCAGCGACCTCTGTCAGCGTTCCCCTTCCTGAACCTGACGTCGAGTGACAAGGAGAACGCCGCGGCGAACGGAGACGCGGCGGCGTCTGCATCGGCGGCGGCCAAGGCAGCCAAGCAGTCGCTCGCGCAGGAGCGCGAAATGGTGCAGCAAAAGCTGGACGAGATCGTCGCGTCCGAGTGTTTGTTCTGCGGCGACGTGATGATCAAGTCGATCCACCTGCCGTTTATCACGCCCGACGACGAGCAACAGGAAGGCAGCGAGTGGGCGGTTTGAGTCGCAGGATCCGAGGCGCAGAGTGACGGAGAAAGGTGAAGTGCTGGGGCATGTCGGGATGGATGTACTGCGAAAATACGAGACGTGTTGCTGGGAACTTAGGGCATTAGCTCGTGTGCGGCATGGTGCCGTCGATGTCAAGTCGCAGACTTCGACCGCTATTTCCACCGCGCTATTGTTGGGCGGCGCATCTTCAAGTGGCGGCGTCAGTGTGTCTTCATTACCACGGACTCACGCTGCCAAGTCTCTTGGCCAGGTTGACTGACGTGGGGCAGGGCGAACGGCAGCATCGATGAGCGGCCGACAGGGTGACGCTGGCGGCGGCGGCGCCATGATTGACAGCGACAGTAGGTGCGCATCATGCTCCTATCTACGGCGCGTGTTTGGGTAACGCAGCCAATCGCTCACGGCACTGTCGAGCTCGCAGCCGACCTGCTACGGCAACAACAGCGCCAGTGACTGCAGCAGCGCGACCTTCGGACGACGTGCGCAAGCGAATGGGTGCGTAGTATGCGCGCGATTGGTGCTGCGCGGTGTTCTCACGCGGCTCTGCATCCTTACGACAAGTGCAGACGACATTTTCGCCGAGATGGAGCAGCAGGGAAACAGCGGCCGCTTCCATCTGCCGCCCAAGTTCGTGCAGTTCTACAAGTCGGGTGCGTCGACTCGCTGGCTGCCTCTGCTGTATTGCTCGCCGTGTCGCTCACGCGCCGTCTAAACGCCCGCAGACGTCATGTTCCTGTTCGTGCGCGCGGTCGTTGGGTATGCGGTGGCGTTCGTCAAGGCGCTGACGCTCGAAGACGAGCTGCGGAGCGTCGTGCACCATCACCAGCTTCGCGTTGGCCAGGATGCCCTTCCGCCCTCTCCGCTCTGCTCTATTGACCTGGTCGAAGACTGCCGACAGCGACTCGCCAGCTCTATGGAGCTGCGCTCGCGCTGCGCGTTCGAGATGGCCGCGGCCTACTCGCGGCTCGTGCTGCACTGCAGCAACTTTGAGAACCACAAGGAGGACGAGCGCTTCTTCGAGTGCGTCTACCTGTTCTCGTGCTCCGTCGCCAAGCTCAGCGTCTCGGCCGTGCCCACGCACTGGCGGCAGATCGAGGAGGAGCTCGGCTTCCTCTTTCGCGGCGCGCAGTTCAGCAGCACGGTCAAGTCGCACGCGCGCGCAGGGTCTCCGGTCCACGCTGTAGTGAGCTCTCCGTCGGCGTATTCTCCTGACAGTACCAGCGCCAACGCAAGTAGCAGCACCAGGCTGGACGGCAGGCTGCCGGTCACTGGCTGGGCTGCGTTTGGATTCGGTAAGGGCGGCTCTGGCGGCAGCGGAAGCGCCACGGACGGCGGCGGTAACGCCGGCACCAGCCCGTCATCGTCACAACCTAGCACAGCAGCGTCGAGCAATACGACGATAGCGAAGATCCTGAGCTTGTCCCCGACCACGACCGGCGCGTCGCCAGCGCGGCCAGAAGGCGTCGGCAACGTTGGCGGCGGCTCTGGAAGCGGCCCGTCCAGCGTGGAAGACGCCTTCGAGCTGCCCAAGTCGCGCATCTCGAGCTTCCCCGAGTCGGTGCCCGTCAAGAAGATCGTGTCGGATCTGGAGGCGACCAAGTCCCGCGCGGCGCGCAACATGGAGATCGCGCAGACCATCCGCGACCAGATCGCGGCCCAGCGCGCCGACGAACAACGCCGCCGCATGGACGCTGGTATGTGTCATGCGACTGCGCTCGGACTCTCGTGAAGAAGACTAACCCCTCCATGTGGTATATGCTGCAGTGGTGAGTCCGCGGCAGCTCGGACGCGTCGACGGCCACCTTCCGAGGCTGGCAGCACCGTCGACGCCGTCTGCAGCGTCTTGTTCTGCGACGGCGACCCGCCGCGCACTGTTGAGCCCGCGCATCTCGATGAAGTCGACCTTCGTGACGCGCTCGCCCGCCCTGAACCACTTGCTGCCGACAACTGAGGTGAGTGATGCTTGTCAAGCACTATGAGCCAGCGCTTGGTGGTCATTACGAGCCACACTGACACGGACGCTGTCGACGATCCACCAGGAGCGCGTCCGGATAGCATTGGAGTACGGATCGCCGCGTCTCGTTCGTCCAGTAGAAGACTCTTCGTGACTTATCAGTGTCTTCGCTGTGGATTTGGAGCAGAGGATACGAGCGCGAGCTGCAGGAGCGGCGGCGTCAGGGGCTTCGGGCAGCTCGGCCACCGCCACTGTCCGTCGACGCTCGCAAGTCGATAGCAGGGGGAGGAGGTCGCCATCATCACACACAACAACAACAGCAGCAGCAGCAATCGCGGTCGCAGTCTGCGTGATGCCGTCGGCTTGGTGCCTCCGTACAGCGATCATTAGCGATCGGAGAAGCTGCACAACAGCATCTCAAACAGTTTGTTCCTTCGTGAAGGCAAGTTCATATACTACTTTAGTTTCGACCAGACAGTGACCGGCACGGGCGTCGCCGGCTTGCTGCATGGCGACTGGCTCATGAGCGTGGGCTCGCTCGCGATCTCGCTGCTTCCGTCGCCACTCTTCTCACGGCAATCATATCATTTAGAAACACCACCAACCCGTCTCCTTCATGCTCTCGACTTCACTTCCAGCTCGAGCTCGGGGACGACCGGCGGTGGCTGCTGCTGCTGCTGGCTCCCTGCGACGACGTCGACGGCCGAGCGCTGCCGCTTGCCGCCGTCGCCCGCGCATTGCCCGCACTGCTCGCACTGCCCAGCGACGACCGACGCGGCTCTCCTCGGCTCGCAATGCCGGAGCTGGCCGCGCTTCGAGACGGAGTAGTCGAGGGCGGCGTGCCGCTGCTCAAGTTCGGCGCGCTCGCGGTCGACGACATGGCTCGTCGTGGCGGCGCCGAGCGAGTCGGCGTATTACTCGCAGTCGAGAACGAGGACCCCATACTGCGCGACTTGGGGATGCGGCTTCCTGATCCTGGCGCCGGCGGAATGGACGACGACGACGACGACGACGGGAAGAGCGGTCGCCGCGAAGGCAGGGATGATGGCGCATCAGGTACCCTTCTGACTGACGACTGGATCGACTGGGTCGACGGCCGAGAGGGCAGACTGTTGAGGGACTTGCGCCGGGCCTCACGCTCCAGCATCGTCTCTCCGCGAGCGTTGAGCGACTTGCGGCGCGCGTCTGCGTCCAATGCAACGCTGCTGCTTGTTCTCGTGTCGAGCGACTGCCGCCGCGCTTCTCGCTCCATCAACGCGGAGCGTTCAGACCGAATGGCCGTTAGAGACTTGCGACGGTTGTCACGGTCCAGTGATCCGGGCGGAGGCGGAGACGGAGCTGGCGAGGGGGCTGCTGACGCCTGCGACCTTGCCGAAGAAGGAGGTGAAGGTCCTCCGCGGCCACTAATCAAGCGCGAGATGGACGACGCCAGACTGCGTCTAGTCGAGCGCGTAGTCGCCAACGAGGCCGTCGACATGGTACTCCGCGTCGATTTGACGGATCCGGTAGGGCTTGGAGGGTGCGGCGGGATATCGGACGACGCAGGAGGAGAGCCAGAGGCGTCTGACTGTGGACTCGAAGCCAGCGACTGCGGAGGCGCATCGTGCTCGCTCCCGCCCAGAAGCCACAACTGCCGCTCGAGCGACCGCTTGGTCTTCGTGGTGGCCTTAAGCTCGCTCGCCTTTTGCTCGCACTGTTGCTTGGACTCGGACAGCTTCCGCTCGAGGGTCGACACCTTCTTGGCGAGCGACTGGTTCTCGTCCTTGAGCTTGAAGATCTCGCCCGACTCGACGCTCTGGCGCACGGCGCCCATCTGCACCTGGCTCACGCGCGCGCCGAAGTTGAGCGAGCACTTGGTCTCCTCCACGTCGACGTTGTCCGGGCTCAGCTGCAGCATCATGAGCGTCTTGGCCTGGCCAGCCAGCATGTCGCGCAGCATGAAGGTGAGCTTGGAGTTGCGGAACGGCACGTGTTTGGCCTTGTGCTGCAGCGCATAGATGACATCGCCCAGCGCCGACAGCGACTTGTTGATGTGCTGCGTCTCCCTGAGGCGGTCGCCCTCGACCTTGCTGCGCGAGATGCGCTCCGAGCCGGCGAGATCCACGAGGCACAGCGTGCTCTTGCGCACCTCCATCGTCTCCCGGTGTTGGCTCTCGAGGTGCAAGAACACCATGGCGTGCGAGCGACTGCTCTCTAGGTTCATGCTCGTCGACGCGATGTTGCGGTTGGCGTTGCCCTCCGCGAGCGTGGCGCGAACCTGCGGCCAGACCGTCACGCTTCGCGCCACAATGTCGCTGTCGTTCTTGATGACTGGCTGGTGCTTGCCCGAGCCGGAGCCGCTGCTGTCGCTGTGGCTCTCGTCTCCGAGCAGATCCAGGATCTGGTCGTTGTAGATCTCCACCATGCTGACGGTCACCGAGTCCTGGTAGGTCAGCTTGCGCGCCTCGACGATGGCAAACACCTGCTGCAGCGCCCGCGGGATCATGCCAGCCGCGTCACTGCTGGGGTCGTCGCTGTTGCCCATCATTGTGAACGTCTTGCCCGACCCGGTCTGTCCATAGGCGAGGATGCACGCGTTGTACCCGTCGGCGAAGGAGACAACCAGCGGCTCCATCTGGCGGTACACTTGCGCCTGCGCGCTCTCGGGGCCAAAGACCTGGTCGAACACGAACTCCTTGCCCGACTTCTCGACGAGGACGCTGTTGGGCCGAGGGCGTAGCAGGGCCGACGTGTTGTCGCTCGTAGCTGGACGGAGACGGCAGAACACTCGGATGCGGCCCGAGAGCTCGTAGTACTTCTCCGAGATGAGCTGCCGCTCCGCCTTCTCCACCAGGTACGCCTCCTGCAGGACCTGCTCGCGCTGGTAGATGCTGCCCACGAGCACCGAGCAGGCGTCCTGCGAGGTCTGCAGCATCGAGTCTTGGGCCGTCGCGACTCGATCCTTGAGCGCTCGGAGGTCCGCCTTGAACGCCTGGAGCTGGCTGCGCGACGCCAGCGCGACGCGCTTCATGCGCGCGGCCTCTGCGACGGCGTTGAGCGCCTGCTCGCGCAGCAGCTCGTTCTGCAGATAGAGCTTCTCGTAGTCTAGCTCGCTGCTCTCCAGGTCGCGCACGTTCATGCGCAGCGCCGTGTTCTCGTCCGTGAGGCTCGTCTGTAGCGCGCGTGACGCCGCGAGCTTGGTGCCGAGCCGCTTGATCTCGTACTCGAGCTCGAGCACGCGGCCCTGGAAGACCGCGGCCGGGTCCTGAGCGTCGGACGAGACGCCGAGCCGGTGCCTCTTCTTGCTCTCGGCGTCCTTGACGAGCCGCGTGATCTCGGTCACGAGCGCCAGCGGCGGCACCTCGTCGTACTGCGGGATGTGCACGGCCATGGCCTCGAACTCGCGGTGCGAGAGCACGAGGTTTACGTACTCGTCGCCGCGCTCGCCGGCCTTGAGCGGCACCTGGATCACGTCGCGGCCGAAGAGGATGTTCGGGTTCTCCCGCCCCGGCCGCTTGTCCAGGTCGTCCAGCTCCGAGCTGACGGTCGGCGTCGACTTGGCCGACGACTGGGACGACAGCGATCTTCGCGAGAACGACCCGCGCTCGTCATCATCATCGTAGTTGTCGTAGTCTCCATCGTCCCCGCCGGAAACCTCGTCCTCGTAGTGTTGCCCCTTGAAGTAGCCAACGTCGGCCGCGGCCCCCCCGCCCTCGTCCTCCGCGTCGTCTGAGAGCGCCGACAGCCGCTGCCGGTACGAGTCCACGAGCTGGTTGCCCCCGTCCAGCGAGCGCCGGCCGAGCGACAGCCGCCGCGGCTTGGGCGGCGGCGACGGCAGCCCCAGCGCCAAGGCCTCGCCCGCGCCGGTCGGCATGCTGCTTCCGTCCGTCGGTGACCCCGCCTGTCTACTTATCCGAGTGCGGAAAGGGAAACGAGCGTCCGTCCCGTCGGCGGCCTCGGCGTCTCTGCCGTCCCCCGAGAAAGGACGAGGGCGGCGAGTGGCTTCGGCTTCCCCTTCTTCTCTGACACTGTGTCCGCGCAGGTTCCGCCACACTTCTCCGTCGCATCACTTGCGCCAACTATAGGGGCGGCGCATGGGAGCAAGATCCGCGTTTGTGATTGGCTGAAAACCAGGAATAAATGCAGAGGAGCCCAACAGCCAGGACCAAATTTGCGCCACTGGACGTTATTTACGACGCGCGACTCGGACGGACGGCGTTGACTTGCTTTCACTATACTCGAGCGCGGGAAGCCACTCGTTCTTGTCGATGGCTGAAGATCGCAATGCAGTCCATGACGAAGGAGGTCTGCATCAAGTGCGTCGCGCAACCTAAAGCTCTGCGGTCGAGTTGTGTTAACTGCTTGTATTGCCTTGTCCTGTTAATCACGAATCCAGGCCGACCCGCCCGCTGCCGCCCGCCTCCATTGGAGGAAGCGGCGCGAGCGCGTCAAGGCCCGAGATCCTCGCTCCGCAGGCTCTCGCCCCGGAGGAGCGAGCTGCGGAGCTCGTTGCGGTTCAGACGAACGCCACGCCGACTGCCGTGGGGGGAGCCCACTGCAGGTCGAGCTTAGGCCTTGACCGAGGAGACCTTGCGGCTGCTGCGGCGCTTGGCCACCTCGCTGGCACGACGTTCCTTCTGCTCCTTAACGCGCTGCAGTGCCATAAGGCGTATAAGGAGCAGGGGACATTCCCAGACAGCATCGCCACGAGTCAGTATGTGGTTACTCAGACTAAAGAGAGCAATGCAACGACAGAGCGGGCGCGAACCTGGGCGTGGAGGCGGCTGTACTCGGCGGCCTCGCGCGTGACCTTCTCGCGCTGGTTGACCTTCTTGAGCGCGATCTGGCGCTTGTGGTGCAGCGTGCGCGGGGTGACGAGGCGCTGGATCTTGGGCGCCTTGTCGTTCTTCTTGCCCGTCTTGGACTCGAACTTGCGGCGGATGACGTACTTGCGCACGTCGTCCTCCTTGGTCAGGTTGAACAGCTTGCGGATGTTCGAGGCGCGCTTGGGGCCGAGGCGGCGCGGGATCTGCACGTCCGTCAGGCCGGGCACGTCGCTGTCGCCCTGCTTGACGACCACCAGGTTGAGCACCGAGAGGTCCGGGCCGACAATGCAGCCGCGCACCGACTTGCGCTTGCGCTCGCCCTTGCGGCGCGGGCGGTAGCACGACTTGCCCTTGGACAGCAGCAGGCGCGCGCGGCCGTTCGACAGCACGCCCTGCTTCATGGGGAAGCCCTGCTTGTCGTTACCGCCCGACACGCGGAAGACGAAGCCCTTGAACTCGTCGCCGAGCACATCGCCCTCGACCTCCTGGCTAATGCGCTTCTCGTAGAACGCGCGGAGCTTGTGCTCGTCGTCGACCTCGAGCACCTTCTGGGCGCCAGTGGCGGGGTTCGCGATGTTGAGCTTCATGGTTCTGGTCGCAAGGGGAGCACGGGCGGAGGTCACTGTGAGTTCCCTGGTCGAGCCAGCGGCCTGTTCACCGCCCCACCACCATCCACCGCGAGCACTCACCTCAGACAACAAGGGCAATAATGTGGCGGTCTGAGGCGTGGAGCGTTCGCCAGTCACACAAACCGGAGCCGCCCTCACCCAACCAATTATCGCATCAATGTCCCCCGCAGCTGTCAAAACCCGCAGCTTATTGTTTGTAAAAAGCGAACTATAGTGCGCTGTCCAATTGAACCGGGGTACGGTTACCAAGGTTACGTCTGACGAATGGAGAACCGTACAATGTCGAATACAAGCGTGCAGTAATCATGTTATCCCTATATACGCACATTGTGTCAGAATAACCTCTTTGTTGGGTGTAACCAAAGCGTGTGATTCACAACTCGGCCACTTTGGGATCCCCACCACTGGACAACATGGGCAACCAGGCGAGCACTCCCGCGGCCGCGGCCGCCACTAGGGCGCCGGAGGGCTGTCCGGTAAAGCACGAGGCGCCAGCCGCTGCCGGTTGCCCCGTGCAGCACGACAAGAAGCCGGCGCCAGCTGCGGATGCTGGCGGCTGTCCGGTGCAGCACGACAAGAAGCCGGCGAGCGCGGCGGACGCGCTGCACGGCGGCTGCCCGGTGGTCAAGGCCGGCGATTCGCCCGAGGTGTACAACGTGTACGGCGAGCGCATCGACCCGACCAACATGATGCCGTACAACCCGAGCCAGGACCCGAACCAGGCGCAGCGCTACCCGCTGCCGCAGGAGCGCGTGCAGTCGACGATCCCCAAGGGCGGCACCGAGGGCACGTGGCTGTACCCGTCGGAGCAGATGTTCTTCAACGCGCTCAAGCGCAAGGGCAAGGGCGACGACGTGCACGAGGGCGACGTGTCGACTATCGTGTCCATCCACAACAACATGAACGAGCGCGCCTGGGCCCAGGTCGAGCACTACGAGAAGACGTGCCACCCCGAGTAGGTCGCTCCGCGCGCGCTCTGGCTGCTGCGAGGCGGTGTTAACGTGTGCCTTGCCGGTCTGGACAGGTCGGACCCGAAGCTGCTCAAGTTCTGCGGCCGCCCCGACACGCTCACGCCCATCGCCTGGGCCAAGCACATGCTCGGCCGCGGCAAGCCGTTCGACCGCCACGACTGGACGGTGCAGCGCAGCGACAACACCAAGGTGCGCTACGTGATCGACTACTACTTCGACGACGACAAGGCGGCCGAGGACGAGGTCCCGGCGCTCCACTCGGCCTCGAGCGTCAAGTCCATCTCCATGTACGCGCGGCCGGCGATCGACTCGATCGGCGACCTCGTCGACCGCATCAAGTACCCTCTCAAGGAGTTCGTGGGGGGCTTGCAGGCGCCCGATGTGGCTGCGCGCGCCGCGCTCGTGGAGAAGGTGGAGAGCGACAAGGACGCGCCGGCCCCGCTGACCCCGCAGGAGGTCGAGAGCACGTTCTCGAAGATCAAGGCGTCGTGCCGCGACTGCCTACAGGAGGTCAAGGCGTGCTCGGACGAGACCACGTGCGCGCAGGCCGCGACGGCGCTTCAGCTGTGCATGGGCAACATCATCTGCCCGCCCGAGGCCACCAAGTTCACCAAGGCGCTGGACTCGGGCAGCGAGACCGACGTGGAGGCTGCCTTCGCCACGATGACTGCCCGTATCGACCAGTTCCAGGAGCGCAGCGCCGCCGCCATGCGCGCGCAGGCCGCGCGTGAGGCTGCCGCCAAGACGAGCTAGGAGCGCACGTGTCTTGCTGCCCCAAGTAGTAGACACGGGCGAAGACGTTGACACGACATAATCTAACGAGAAGACCGAGGTGCACATGCTCATGGAACGAGTTCGCGTCGCGCAGTTTCCATCTGAACGGCGAGCCTCCAAGTCTCTCTCCTCGGTCACGGATCAGTCGTCGTCAGGACTCACGATGACATTGCCGTGGCGGTCGACATACTGCTTTCGCAGACGTCCGACTCGCTGGTCCTGTACGGCGAGGTCCGCCAAGAGCGTCTCCGCTGTGGAGGACACCAACAGAGCAGCGGTGAGCGGAGCAGGATCAGAGTCAGCCATCGGACAGCACGACGTACGTGGCTGAGACCAGGAGGCGGAGAGAAGCCCAGGCTTCGTGCGCAGGAGGGCTCCGATCGCGGCTCGTTCGCCTTCCCGCGATCTGACGCGCTCAATGGTCGAGTAGTTGAGCAAGACACGATGCAGGTTGTCGTGTTTGTGCTCGAAAGCGTACTGGGCGGCAGACTTGCCTGTCCGGTCGGCCACGAACGGATCGGCGCCATGTCGGAGCAGGAGCTTCGCGCACTCTTCGAGGCCAAACCGCGCGCAGAACTGCAACGGCGTCTCCCCAAACGCATTCTAGGCAAATAGCGGGCAAAGTTTAGCGCTCACTGCCCAGCAATGCCGATCTCTTCGAGCATGGCTACCTGGGCATTCACGGGCGCTCCTTTCTTGACGAGCATCTCCAAGATCTCGAACACGCGCTGGGCCTTGACCATCAACTCGGCGACGTCTTTCATGGACGCATCTGCTGTCAGCACGCTCCCGCTTTGGTCGTCGGGCCAGCTCTTCCACGGGAAATGGAGCGCCGAGTCGCCGTTCCCCGTCGTGAGCGGCACGAACGCGCCGTGTTCCAGGAGGTAAACGGTCATCTTCACGCTCAGGAGCGAGCACGCCACCATAAGAGGCGTGATGCCAAAGTCGCGGTCGACGAGGACCGCAAAAGGCGTCGAGCTCACGCGCACAGGGACGTTCACGTCTACGAACGTGTGAGACCGTACCCATGCGACGGCTTCGCTACGCAGCTCAACAGCGACGGAGTCAATAGCGAGCGCGATCTCTGATGCCAGATACATGCATAGGTACCGGTGGCTGTCCGAGCTGATGAGCTGCCAGAACTGCTCGAGCGCTTTCTGGTCCCTCACTCCGACCAAGCGGATCTGCCGCTCGGCTTCGTCGCGGTCCACGAGCTGCTGCTCGCGTTCCAGCACGCGACTCATGGACTCAATGTGGTAGTCCAGTTTGGAGAACGATGCACGCTGGCGCATGCTCTCCATCGCCCCCGTGTTGTCCGGGGTCTGTCGAGCGCCTCGCTGTTGAGCGCGCTCGCGGGTCTTGCTGTCGAGCAGCAGCTTCTTCTTGGCCGCCAGGAACGTCTCGCGCTCCTTCTCGCGCTTGAGCTGCGTGCCGGCGATTGGGTACCGGTCCTTCATGTAGCGCGCGTGGTACTTGCCGGCCGTGTTGAGCGGCGCGAGCTCGCGCTGGGACTGCGTCTCCGCCAGGCGCTGCAACGCCTCGGCGTCCAGCTGGTCAACGTCCGAGTACGTCCCTGGCGGCTACATGCAGCGGGAGACGGCGCGGACGCGATCAGACTCTTTCTATAGGGCCATACGTCCATTCGAGGGTCCTTACGCTCGGCTGCTTCGCTTCACGCACGCCGGCGGCCTTGTCCAGGCGCACAGCGGCGTCTCGATCGCTGATCCTCCGTCGGTCGGCCGCCCATTCCTGCACGCGACGCTCCTGCGAGGGACGGACCACACAACGGTATCACGTGAGCGTCGCCGCCCGCGACCGGCCAGCGGACGGACTCGCTCACCGTCTCGAGGCGCTGGCGCTGGAGGAGACCCTCGCGGTGGCGGCGCAGGTACTCGACGCGCTGCGCCTCCGCTTCGTCGTCATCCAGCTGCTGCAGCATCGCCACTTGCTCGTCGGGTCGTCCCCCATCCATGACTGAGCTGCCTCGCCAAATATAGACGCGATCAAATTGGTCCGCGCGGATCATTTTGGTCGCCAATATGTACAGTACAAGTGCAAGTTGAACTTGGACAGCATATTCAAACGACTAAAAAAGAGACGGGCCGGATTAGTTGGCTCGCATGATTGGCGTACGACGAGGTCCTCGACGGAGCGTTGGTCTCACGTTGCGTCAGTGTGTCCGGGCGGCGGCTGCTTCCCGCCCATAGCAACCGGCGACCACGCCATGGGGCGGCGCTCCGCTCGCGCTGGCCGTCCGCACGCTTCAGCAGCGAGCGTATCAGACAAAAGGTTACCGTGCCAGACCCAATAGTGGCCCTTCAACTCGAGCGCTGTATGTCTTCGAAATATACTGTTTTCACTCGAATAGTGCGCCTGTCAAAATTGCCGAAAAAACTTCCTTTTCCCCCATCTCCTCCCTGGTTTTCTCCCTTTGGAGCGTCACACACCGGCTGGCGCGGCGATGCCCTGAGTGGCCTTGGCGCTGTTTCTCCCTCGACCGACCGGCGGCAGGCAGGCAGTTTGAATCGCGGGCGGCGACCGGCGCGCGGGCGTCTCTGAAGACCCAAGAGAGTGAGAGAGAGAGAGAGAGAGAGAGAGAGAGAGAGGAGGGGCGACAACCGCCACCGGAAAGCGGAAGGGGCTTGGCGCGGGAGAAGGAGCAGCGCGGCGAGAAAGGCCGCGGCGCACTGAGGGGTCCCTCATGCCGGCGACCAAGGCGGGGTCGAACGCGGAGACGGACCTGTTCCGCGACCCGAAGCGCGTGGCGGCGCTGCTGGTGCGCGCGTTCTCGTCCGCTGGCGTGGCGGGCGCTGCGGGCAGCGGCAGCGATGTCGACGGGCTGAAGCGCGGACGCGACAGGCGAGAAGGAGATGAAGACGACGACGAGGATAACGACGGCGACGATACGATTGAGGACCCGAGCGAGGCGGCGGCCAGCATTATCGCGTCGGCAGCGACCGGCGAGGAGGAGGAGGAGGAAGAGGACAACACGGAGGAGGTCGAGGAGGAGCTGGAGCAGGAGGAAGAGCTGGAGATGGACGCGGACAAGCGCCCGTTGGACGAGGAAGAGCTGGAGGCGGCTGCCTCGGCGCTGCAGGCGGCGACGCGCATCGTCGACGAGCTGCGGCTGCGGGTCGTGCTCAAGGCGGGCCGCCACATGGAGCGGCAGCAGTCAGGAAAGGAGCCCGCGCGCGACCGGACGAGCAGCGGGAGCATCCACCGCCCAGGGATCCCGAGGGCGAACGCGCGAGCGGTGGACAACGACCAGTGCAAGCGCTGCAGCCGCTCGTTCAACCCGTTCCATCGGAGCAGGACTTGCACCGCGTGCGGGTTCTCGTTTTGTCCCAAGTGCATCTCAAACCAGCAGGTGCTGCCGACTTGCTTCGGCCACAACCGCGTCCCGATGCGAGTGTGCGATATGTGCAGTGCCTGGTTCCAAAAGGCTCTCGACCGGTATTTCGACGCGATGGATCTGGTCAAGCCGCGGCCAAGTCAGAAGCAGGCGTTGTCGCCACCATCGCCGCCATCACAGCAGCAGCCGCAAGAACCCCAGCAGCAGGTACAATCGCCGCAGGAATATCTACGACACGTCGGCCTCGGAGAGAACGAGGCGCCAACGCGTCGAGCGTCTGACGTCAGTCCCTTTGCCGGCCCGCCTTCATCCACAGCGTCAGTGCCGGAGCCAGCAACACGAAGCGATCGAAGCTACACGACCGAAGACAGCAACAGCGAGCGCGCGTTTCATCGCCGCAGCCAACGCCGGTCGCAGTCAATCTCTGTCGTCAGCAAGTCGCCAGTAACCAGACAGTGGTTTAGTGGGCATTTGCGCGCGATGCACGTCAGTGACCGATTGCCAAGAAAACACAAGGCCTCAGGCGACGGGAGCGAGCCGGATCTCGACACTACTGGAAGCAGCCGTGACATTCGTAGCGCTGTTGCGCGAACTCAATCGATTGGCGGTCCGGTGTACTCCAGCCCGATCGTGCACTCAACAGGCGAGAACGGGTACAGCCATAATGCAAAGAGCGCATCTCCCGGAAGCACTGCCGATGATGGCGAACTGTCGAAGTCGCTTGCGCCAGTTTCAATACCGATGCCGGATATGATCCCATTATCGGACACGCTGGAAAGCTGCGAGAACACAGACGAGTTGGGGGCGAGGTCGCTGCGTAGACCGGCTTCGAGGAGGTCGCGGTTCGGGCGTTCAGCCAGTTTTGACCTGACGACGCTTCACCCGCCAAGCCAATCACCAACGGGTTCCATGCTCAATTCTCCGGCGAAGGAGTTGAGCCGTCGTGGAAGCGATCGGTCGATAGATTGCTCGCCGCTGGATATGATCACTGCCTCAAGCGACCCCAAAAACTTCTTGCTGAAAAAGTGTTTCGACGACAGCGACATCGTGGACAACCGATTAGCCGACAGTTCCGACGAGATTTTGCGGAGCGATGCCGACATCCCTGCTGCAGTGTTACGCTTCGCGGTCTACGAGATAGGCGCGAAGGAGAATGCCGGGGTGCGGCGCGCATTAGGCTTTGCGAAAGCCAATCCGGTGCTGGATCGCTACACGCTCGAACTCGACTGTCGCCAGAGCATTGTCCGCGTCAAGTCCGTGTTCATGCATCGCTTCTGGTGGTTCCATTGCGATACCGTCCAGTCGTTCACCGTTGGGTCGTCCGTGGGGATGGCGCGCTTGGTGATCTTCAACGGCGGCCACGGGAATCAGACGCTGGAGCTCAAGTTTGCCAATGACGAGGAGCGGGAGCAATTCCGGGATGCGATGGCCCATTGCCGGTCGTCCAATGTTAAATCGATGAAAGGGTACAAGGGCCGGATGGATGGGCTGCACTATGGGCAAGGTTTGCTTTCGAATGGCTCGACACCATTCAGTGGAAGTTTGTCGACGGAACTCCACGACAGCGCGGCTGCGACTAGTGAAGGAGGGTCCCCCCAGTACGTTGGACAGGATGCCTTGTGCACCGTGAGTTCTCCGCGACAGCTGCCCGTGGACTTCCCTTTTTTCCCGGGAGAATCGGCCATCAAGGACACGGAGCTGCCTGCAACGTTGCTCGTTGGACCGGCTGGCGAGTCGCTTTCGTTTGAGTCGACAATGGTCTGGGGGCGTTTGCGCGGGATGATTGCCGTGACAAATTACCGCGTGCTCTTCATCCCCTTCGATCGCATCCCGTTGCTATCGAGGCCGACGGAGCAGTACTCAGCCGCGTACGTGCCGCTATTCTCGATCACGCAAGTGCAGTTGCTGTATCCTGGTGGGCGTCGCTCCAAGTCGGGGCGAACCTATTACGCAGGAATGACTGGAGCGGCATCGGTCATCGCAATCACCTGCAAGGACGTGCGTGGCTTGCGGTTCCAATTGGATGGGGTACAGATGCTGTCCGACGAGCGAGCTCAAAAGCTGTTCGCCACGATCACGAGAATGGCCGACGCGTCGCAGCGCTACGTCAAGTTCGAAGAGAATGGCGATGCGGAGCCCAATAGCGACTTTATGCCACTGACGGGAAGCAGCGCTATTACCGGCGGGTCAACCGATACAACGGATAGCGGTGACGAGCAGTTGGCCAGCCGGAACTACCGGCTTTCGTACGGGAAGAGTCCGTTCGGTCCCGTCAGCTCGGCGTCACCGGTGCTTCGCCCGACATTTAACTCGACTTTGCTCCGCGAGCGAAGCGGATGCTTTGCCTTCTCCTACTCGTTTGGGTGGGTGCCTCCGGACCAGAACGGGTGGAACTTGTTTGTCGACGAGCGCGAATTCAAGCGCCAGATTGGCGGCGACACCGCAGTAGCGCCGTTCCTGAAGGTTCGTCACACTCCTCGTTTTGCTTTGGCGTTCATGTGTGTCTGATGATCGTGGTATGACTTCGTGGTGTCTGAACAGTACTATCAAAACGCCAAGGGGAACGTGTGCAAGTCGTACCCGTCCAAGTTGCTGCTGCCGGTGTCCATGAACTCAGCGACTCTTGTGAAAGTCGCTAACTTCCGTGCCAAGAACCGCCTCCCTGTCATCACGTACTACCACCGGCGAAATCGCTGCGTGCTGACACGCTCGAGTCAGCCGCTGCTCGGGAACTTGCTATCCGGCAGCTCGAACGTCTCGGATCAGCTCCTCGTCAACTTCTACCGGCGGCTGCCTGATATCGTCAAGAACCAGTCGCAGTCGTCGGCGTCGTCACGCCCGATCTACATTTTTGACGCGCGAAAGCCCAAGGCGTCGACGGGCAACCGGCTTATGGGCAAGGGCGGCGTCGAGACGTCCCAGGACTACCCTGGCGCGGTGATCCACCACCTCAACATCGCCAACATGTACCGGATGCAGTCGTCGTTCATGAATCTAATGAAGCTGCTGCTGCCCGGAGGAGTCGAGGACGACAAGGCGTGGTGGCCGAGCGTCGAGTCGACGCACTGGCTCGAGCACGTGCGCGTCGTGCTCGAGGGAGCGATGAAGATCGCGCGCGTGCTGGAGCTCGAGGGGTCGTCCGCCCTGGTGCACTGCAGTGACGGCTGGGACCGTACGGCGCAGCTGACTGCACTGGCGCAGCTCATGATCGACCCCTACTTCCGCACGATCCGCGGGTTTGCGGTGTTGGTTGAGAAGGACTGGTGCGCCTTTGGACACAAGTTCAGCGAGCGATTAGGCGGGGACCGCAACCGCGACCCGCAGCGCAGCAAGAGCTCGCCCATCTTCTTCCAGTTCCTGGACGCGGTGTGGCAGATCCAGCGGCAGTTCCCGACGGCGTTCGAGTTCAACGAGCGCTTTCTGCTGCACCTCGCCAACTCGCTCACGTCGGGGCTGTACGGAACCTTCCTGTACGACTCGCGTCTGCAGCGCGACGAGAACGAGGTGGACCGTGCGTGCGTGTCGGTCTGGACGCCTGTGCTGCTCCACCCGGCGTCGTTCCGCAACCCGGAGTACGCCGAGGCGTCGGGTCCGATCTGGCCCTGGGTCTCCAGCAAGATGATTCGGCTGTGGGAGAACTACTTCTTCCAGTGGCACCCCAAGTTCTACAACTGCCAGTGGGTCTCGACGGTCATCGCCAGCCACCGTCGAGACACCGGCCGGCGCCAGAACGGAGCAGTAGAGGACAAGCCCGTTCCGGCGGGCGAGCTGTTGGCCAAGAACGCGGCGTCGCCAACCGAGTTGGGCGACGCGCTGACTGCGATCCCGCCGCTGAGCCTATCGACGCCTACGTAACACGAACACCGCGAGAAGTAGAGTATGAGTGCGCGGTTCCTGTTGTCGAGTATGCGACTTCATTCATCCCGCTCCTCCTACGGTTCTGGTCGCCCCTCGTCCCCATCCAAGCGCCATGACGACCCCCTCGCTCGTACAGGACTCGATTAGGCGCTCTCACCGCCCGCCTCCTCCTCGGGACTCGTGTCGATGACGATGGAGCCTGGGCCGCTCGATCCGCACTGGCGGCTGCCAAACACCTTGCACACCGTGCCCGACACGTTGCGCTGAGCCCCCAGGCCATCGATGCGCTGGCCGATGCGGTACTTGCCCACGTCGCTGCTCTGGAGCTCCACGAACTTGTCGAGCACTGGCGCGCGGAACGTTGGGTCGTTGCCCAGCGACGCGAACACCTCGACGGCAGCCTCGACGGTCTCGGTCACGAACTGGGGCGGCGTCTCGCGGAAGAAGACGTATTCTTTGGTCGGCGTGGACCCGGGCTCGCCGAGCCGCACGTGCTTGTTGTGCTTGCTGGCCGCGCGCTTCGCAAGAGCGTACTGCGAGAACTCGGACGGAGCCGAGGCGACGTGGTATACGCCTGAAGGTGTCGTCAGGGTTGGCGACTGCTGCTGCGCTGGCTGCACGTCGTCGAGATCGTCAAGCCCCAAACCCGCCAAGTCCTTGCCACGAGCCATCGGCGTCGACCCGGCCTCGCCCATGACGCTCGCTGCGGAATCTGCCGACGCGCGAGGTGTCGAGCCTGGGTGGTTGAGGCGGTTGTAGCCTTCGTCGTCCGCAACGTCGACAGTCTCGCCGACGCCGTTGTCACTCGTGACGACGACGTTCAACGCCGGCTTTTTGCGCCTAGATGAACTGCTCGCCTTGCTTCGACTAGTCTCGCGAGCCGTCTCAGCTGTCCCCGCCTTGGGAGTCTGTTGCAGAGCCCCCGCATCGTTAGAGACCACGCACGAAGTAGTGTCGGCCACCCGCTTGTGACTCGGTGTCTTCTCACCTCCTTGCTGGACCGTCGGGAAGATGAGGCGGACGACTTTGAACTGACCGGTGAGCGACTCCATTGGGTCCGCAGGAAGCGCTCAAGCGAAGACTCCGACGCTTCGGTTGGCGCGGACCCGCCGCCGATCACTTGCTGCTGCAAGCGCTGGAGCTTCGAGGCACTAAGAGTCGGGCAGGGCTTCACACAGCGTGACGTTTTAGTCCCCCCAACATGCTGACCGTTGCTCGTTGATGCCGGAACGTACCTTCTCGAGGTCAAGCAGCTTCACGACGTCGTCTTGGCCGTGGTGGAGCAGATGCGAGCGCACGAGGTAGTGCACAAAAGCTTCCAAGTCAGCGTAGGCCCCGTTGCTGGTCGTGCTGGAGTCTTCGACGCCGTGAACAACGTCGGCTGTCGCTGTTTCGTCGACTTTCGTCGCTGGCGATGTCTTCATCGAGCGATCGACAGGGTCCTCCTTGCTGGTACGCTCACCGCTCGCTCCGGCACTGCCAGCGCTGTCGGACTGCTTCTCCTGGCCGTCTGCATCGTCCTCGATCACAAGCTCGGCGCCCCATCCGACCTTCTTCCTCCTTGTTGACGTGGCGCCAGCTCCGCATGACGCAGCTGCGGCACCGACGCCATCCGTGTCGTCTCCATCAGGGAAGAACACGCGCCTGGCGCTCTTGCTCGCCGTGGGCCGCGTGACTGCCGTCGGAGCTGCGTCTCCGTCGTCTTCGAGTCGCCAAGCACTCATAACTAAGCGAACGCTTCAACGTGTGCCGTCGTGTCGTCACTCACTTGCTCGACGGCGACGGTGAGAATGGTCGAGCAGGGCTCCCAGTTGAGCCCGCATGCCTATTTCCGACCTTGGAGCCCATGGACGCAAATAGCAGCGCTTCAATATCGCGGGCCAAGCCGTCCTAATCTAGCTGGCTGGCTGGAAATAGACAGCACCAGCCACAAGTGACGAATGGAGACACACGCAGACCGCGAGCATGAACGGATCGACAGATCCGCTGCGCCAGCGGCGGCGGTATTGTCTTGGTGCGCGGCAGTGCACCTTGAGATTCGAATAAAACCCGACATGAATCGCAGCATTTCGTAAATAGTCCTCCATAAACACCGGTTTACGTGTCTATATGTGTAATTTTCGCCGACTCCTTCCAATTGCGACCGCGAATGAATCGGGCAGTATCCGATATCGGGCGGGTGACTTCCGGCGCCTCCCTGCCTTCCTCCTGCGACGCACGGCCCGCTTACGGCGCTGCCTTACCCGCTCGCACCACTCGATGCCTGCCACGACGCGGTCGGTGGCGGTAGACGCGGCCACGCGCGCGCGCTGGGCCGCTACGGCCGCCCCGTTCGAGCTCGGACTGCTGCTCGGCCAGCTTTACCGTAGCAACAGCAGCGGCGGCGTCGACGCGGTGCTCGCGGCCGCTTCCGTGCCCTCTGAGACCGGTGCGTGCTTCCCCTGGCCAGTATCCTGGCTATTACAATAGCGCAGGGACCCGCGCTGAGTCTCCTTGGCTTGCTCCGCAGAGAGCGGCGTGTCCGGCGGCTTCGAGGACGTGTCGCCCGACTGGGTGTGCGACTGCGCGCAACAGGTGGACCGCTTGCTGCCGGGCGGCGTCGGCGTCATCGGCCTGTACGTCCGTGCGGCGGTTCCGCATGCTGCCGTGTTCGACAAGGCGGCTTTCTACCTGCGCGAGCTCGCGGCGGGCTCGACAGTCGACTCGGTGCTCTACGTGGCGCACGTCTCAGGCTCTGAGCCTCCGGTGTTCAGGAGCTTCACTAACGCAGGCAACGCCGCCAAGGTGAGGAACTGAGGCTGCGGCTTAGCAGTGCGGTGTGCGTGGATTGCTAACGCGGGTCTTACACTGTGTTGCCCCCGCAAGACGACCTCGGCGGCGTCCGAGCTGGTCGACGTCGCTGGCGGTCTCAAGCTCTCGCGGTACCACACGATGGTCGGTGTCTCGGAGGCCATGCAGTTCTCGGAGGGCACAGCCGGAGACTCCGTCGAGACTGCTGCCGACAAGCGCGCGGCGGATGTCGTGGCGGCACTCGAGCCATTCTTGAACCGCGCGAGACGTGGCGTGTGCGTACCCGTCGAGGAGGACGAGGGCTCGCAGCTTGTGAAGCTGCTCGCCCCCGCGCAGTCTGGGGGCAAGAAACTCGACTCCAAGGTGCGGGTTCTTGCCTTTACTCGGTGCGCATCACCTGCGAGTCTCCTAACGTTGCCTGGCTGCAGGCGCTTTTCGGAAGCGTGAAGGGAACCATCTACGCCATGGCCTACGTTTGCTCGACGGTGCGTGTGGGTCTCACTCACTGCTCTTTATTGGTGGCGAGTCGGCCTGATCCTAAAAGAGTTGGTGCGATTAGGAGGAAGACCCGGCACAGGCGGCGACCGAGTACCTGAAGAGCGACCTGCTTAAGACGCTGAGGCTCCGCATCGAGCTGGCGAGAGAGAAGTGGATCGACGATGCCGACGGTAGGCGTCTCTCTCGAGCGAAGTCCTCGAGTCGACTCGGTTATACTCACGTGAAGGCGTTCTTTGAATTCGGGTAGAGTCGGGCCAAAACTCGTTCGACATCACTGGACGCGTCTTCTTGCCGACGCGCAATGCGCTCGCCTGGAATAGCTCGGGGGCTTCAGCTGTGCCTGGGCCTTTCGATCTGTCCGTCTACACTTTTCCCGACGATGACGAAGCGCAGGTGATCGAGAACGCGTGCGAGATCCTCGGCGGACTGGCGGTGAAGCGCCAAGGCGCGGCCACCAAGGTGCTCGAGGGCGGGTGGCCGATCGTCGAGCACGACGTCCGTAAACGCGACGAGAAGATCGTCGCCGCACGCAAGGGCGACCCCGACTTCGCCCCAATGCCGTACCACTACGTGCTGATCTGCGTCCCCGTGGCGCTCGCGCTTGTCTTCCTGTTGGTGCAGAACTCGATCCGGGTGCAGCGAGACTTGCACGGCTACGATGACGAATGAGGCGAGCCGCGCTTTCATACCGGATTCGCAGCTGGCTGTTAGAGTGTCATAACGAATGCAATGCGCTTGTCCGTGGATCTCATGAGGGGTTGAGCCGTGCAAGCAGCGATTGGCGAAGCCAATGCCAAGACCCGGGACGAGTTGGCAGGAACCAGACAGGCTCGTTCGTACCGCCAGCTTGACCTCCTCTTGTGAACTATGGCGTCAGTCGTGGCATTCGAGGCGAGGGATTTCGTGGGAGCAGCTTTGGTGAAAACGAATGTTGCGTTCATTCCTCGGGCTCTAGTTGTTAGTCTATCTGCCTATCGCGGCTAGTTTACACAGCTACATGCTTTGCCTTGGAGAGGCGACACGCACTCTAATACTCGTCTATCCTACACAGCCTCTACACTTTGGAGCGCTCTGCCCCCGCTCTAATACACGGCGCTGAACGCCCACTGCACGTTGGGTCCGTCGTGGACGCGGGTCTCGAGCCCGAAGTCGGCGAACGTCTGCGCCTGGGGCTCGTCGCAGTCGTCGACATGGGCGACGTCCTCGACCGCTTGGCGCTCCTCGACGCCTTCGGACCGCGCCTCCAGCTCGGGGGCGGCGCTCTCGGCCGGCTCGTCGCTCTGTTGATGGCGGTCGACGGCGTCCTTGACGGCGCGGATGGTGCGGCTGACGTTGGCCATGTAGGCCGCGTTGGACTTGCAGTCGACGGAGCAGAAGCCCGGGTGGCGGCTCAGCGTCTTGAGGTAGATGTGGCTGCAGTTCCGGCACTTCTCGCGCTTCTTGTCCCAGTGCGCGATGCGCGGCTGCGGCTGGCGGTGGCGCAGCTCGTGCGCCGGCTCGTGGGCCGCCGGCTGGGGCGCCTTGGACGCCGTCAGCGCCGGCTTGGAGGCCGCCACGCTGGCCGTGCCGAGGCCGAAGAACCCGAGAAGCCACGCGTCCATGGTATCGCTTCGTGCGGTGCGGAGTGTCGTCTGACGGGCGCTGGTGAAATTGGAGAGTGAGGCTGGACGGACGTTGAGTGAGCAGGAGTAGTGGGGCGGACGAAACAGCCGATCATGGAGGAGCGGAGTCCTGAGTTTGAAAACCCCGTGAGATCCGATCCGAGGCTGCCGTCCGCCTCGTCTGCTCGACAGTCTGGCTCAACACGGCACATCTGATGCGGTCTATCCAATCGAGCCATACTGGACTCCAGTGTCGCGGCTGGAGCGGCGCAGCGCCGGATTTGACTTGCCGTCTGTAGGGGATAAGAGGCGGAGGGGCCGATCCAACTCTCCTACCCCTTTCTGAAGATGAGCGATGAGGTGATGGGGCTGGATTCGTCTGCGACAAGATGCCGAAAGAGGGCAGCAATCCGCTCTCTTGTTGTAAAAAAAGCAGCCATCTTGGGGCATTACCACCTGTCGCCGAAGCGTGCTTCCCACTAAAGAAACGGAGCTCACCAGCAAAGCAGCAAAATATACGGCGCAGCGATATGGCGCGGCTGCTTTTTGTCGGTTTGGAGCGTCTTACCAACTGTTCACTTGCTTTACTGGTAAACTGGAGCCCCTATCTGGGCAAATTACCGCTACGAATCCCGAATTTCAGTATTCGCCCCACGGGGAATGGCTCTATTCTAAACCTGGCACGGAACACGTGCGGGCGGACACAGGTCACGACGTGCGGTCGTCCTCGCGCTATTGTCTTCGAGTCACAGGGAAGCCGAGACAGCCATCACTGTATCGCACACGGCAAACGGGAGCCGGTTCCCAGACGCCGCAATTGACCCCAGGACGCAATGGCACCGAAACAGCTTCACACGAGTTGATTTCTTGCTTCTTTTCGCACCAAATGGTACAGGAACCGTACTTGATACGGAGTTGGGCGGTTTTGGAAGTCCAGCCTCTTGTCTATTATGGGAAAGGAAACAGCGCAGATTGTTAGCAGACAGGGCACAGTGCTCTGAAGGACGGCATGGGCGGACCTTTTCGAGTGAGTTAGCAAACAATACCAAGAAATTCGTGGGAAACCTTAGAAAACGCGCCACATTTGCAGCGCAATGTGGCTGATCCGTGTGTAAACGCGAGCCGTGACGCAATAGACACTGATCGTTGGCGGTTGAGCTCGTCGCATAAAGGAAAGACGCCGGTAGCCGGTTACGCCGCCCTGTCCCTTTAGGACACATTCGCGTCGAGGCGTGCATGCTGCCAGCTACAGTCGCGGGTGCTTCATCAGCATTGCAATGGAGCAATAAAAGTCGAGCACTTTTTTACGCTTGCTTTGTCGAGCCCAAAGCTCGTTCACTCGACCGACAGCGAAATGAATCGATTTTTTTTCACTCTGCAACAACTCATCAGGCTCACAATGCTTTTTGGGTTTTGGGTTTGTATGCTGTTGCCCATCGCCCACGCCGTGGTTGCAAAAAGGCTCACGCGCACAAAAGGCGCGAGCTCAGCTGCAGCTGGCGGACTCGGCCACGAAACAACCGGAACAAAGCTCTGTGTGAATTGAGTGTAATAAAGGTACACCGTGCTTCACACACTGTACTTTGGATGCCTTTGCACTTTCGTGCATCGCGTCGGTGGACTTTTGCTGCTGGACTTTGAACTTCAATCCTAATTCAGCGTGTCGCTCCAGCGGAGGATGCGCATCAGAACTCACGTCGACATTTTGATGCTCTGAACAGTGTAAATCTCCATCGCGCAGTGCGAGATCGTTCCGCAAAAAAAAACTTCCAAGCGCTGCGAATTATTCACGGCGTAAAGCGGTGCCGTTGTCGCTCAACTCGAGGCGACGAGGAGCTCCAAATCCAGCGAGCACAGCAAATCTAGTATCATTTATCACGGCGAATCGACTTTTGCATGCTCGGGACATAAAAACAGAGTGTCAATAAATATAAATTGCGCGGGGTATTATCGTTTATGCAAGAGGCAACATGAGTTGACGATACCTCCGAGATGGGACCAACGTCGCCCGTCTACTCCACGAATAACTGGAGATTCTCTCGCGGGTGGCCGGAGGCTTCGCGCTGCAGCACACACGTGAAGTCCATGGTGGACCGGTTCTTTCTAACGAGATCGATCGTTCGACCCTCTGCTTGTTTGCTGGCGCGTGAGACAACGGAGCGGTCGTCGCCTCGACGCGGACTGGAAGGCACCCTGCTCAGCACTAGCTAGGAATAAACTGTAATGTCCCTCGATCATCATCACCACGCCCCGAAGCGCATCCCTGGATCCCAACAAGCGACACGCGAATCAATCCCGGACTCGTTGGAACGTACAGTGTACTCGAGTTCCTGTCGACTACTCTGCACCATGCAGTGCATGTGTCATTGCATTGCCAAGCGAGTGTGCATTCATTCGCGTCAGCCGTCAATGACGCGATAGAAATGCGCCTAGCTAGATACCTCGTCGGCAGCAATGTTCGTTGGGCTTCCTTCCTCGCCAGGCATCCAATAAATGCCCTCCGCGTGCATGTGTGCGTGACCTGCGCACTGCATGCATTCAATCTTGAAGTGCGAGCCGAACACCCGGTGACCGCTGCGCCTACGAGCGATAGCATCCGCGCAAATACAATCCGAAAACGAAATGCGCAGCAAAACGATACACGAAATTCGTCTGATCATCGTCGCCAATAGCTCCTATCGCTCTCTCCGCGTCCTCTCCGTTGGGGCCAGCGCTTGTGTTTCTCTTCTTTTCTGCTTCCTGTCGTCGCCTTCGTCCGTCTCACGAATGGTAAACGATCGGCGGGGTGCCTTCGCTGAACTCGCACGCTCCACCACCGTCGTCGTCGCTTGCTTCGTTCGGCCGATCGCCCATCCGCCCGCTGGCGCTGCCGCGATGCGCTTTGCTTGCGTTACGCGTCCATAATACTCCATGCATCGCAGCGCCGACGGGTTGTGGCCGCGCGGCGCTCTAGTTGTTGGGCGCCAGCGACGACGGGCCCTGCGCGTTCATGTCGCCCGCGTTCGGGTCCATGTGGCCTTGCATGTCGCCGTACGCGGGACCCTGGCCCTTCTCCTTCTTGTGCTGCACCTTAAGGCGCTTGCGGCCGACCTGGAAGCCATTCATGCCCTTGATGGCAGCCTCCGCAGACGCCGTGTTGTCGTAGCTCACGAAACCTGAAGCACGAGAGCGTGGAGGATGAGGCCACGACCCTTGCTGCCGACCAGCAGTCGCAACAGCGGACGTACCAAACCCACGGCTCCGACCAGTCTCCTTCTCGACCATGATCCGGGCGCTGATCACGTTGCCGAAGGTAGCGAAGTAATTGAAGAGGTCCTGGTTAGTCATGTCGTTCGGGATATGAAAGACAAACAGATTGCAGCCAGGGGGTCCTGTTCGCAAGCACACGCACGACATGCAGTTTCCGTGTAAATGAACGCCACTTGCATACAAACAACATGGATGTGGCAGACAGGAAGGAGAGGAAGAGCCATACCTTGGCCGCTCTCCGTCGTCTGGATGGGCGGGCCCGGCCCGGCAACCTGCGGCGGGTAGCCTACACAGACGCGGAATAATCGGCATGAGACTCAAAGCACCCATGGCCACGGCATCAGCCACAACGCGCGCGCACCGTAGGGCTGGCCGTACGGGTACATGTACCCGGGGCTGCCGTAAGGAGCAGGGTAGCTCATGGGCTGGCCGTACGGCTGCGGGTACCCTCCGTACGCAGCAGCGCCTGAGAACGAACCCCAAGCATAACAGATGAGTCCACTGGAAAACGCCCATCTTGATATGACTCACACGAACCTTGCTGGACGGGGTTCACCTGCTGCTGCTGCTGCTGCTGCGGGTGGGCGAATCCCTGGGGAGCGCCGCCCGAGCGCGGCGCCTCAGCCTGCGCCGGCGCAGACAGCTCGGCAGGGCTGTAAAAGGAGGGGAGGCGCCACAATGGACGAGCGGTTAGAAGAGAGCCTCTAGAGATGGATGTCGACGCCGGCCAGGCCAGGAGAACGAAAGATCGTACCGCTCCCACGTGGACTCGCCCGTGACGTTGTTGTAGTAGTACTTGCGTCCGTTGGGGGCGTTGTGCTCCGACCACTGGGAAGTCGCGCCCACGGCGCCGTCGCCGGCCGCGTTCGTGTCGCCCTGGTCGGCCATTGGTGCTTGCTAGCTCGCGCGCGGACCCCTTCCGTCGAAATGCAGACACGCACGAAGATGCAGGAAATGCAGGACTGCAGCACGCGGCGCCTCCGGCACTGACGAGAGAGCTTCCCGGCCGCTTCGGGTCCCTCGGCGCGAGAGACTGGAGCGGGAGGGGAGGAGAGAGCTGCGGTGCGTGCGATGGATCGCGAGGATGGAGCGAGAGCCTGGCGCGGCGGTCGCTTCCTCCGCTGTTCCGTTCGTGCTGCGGAAATGAAGGTTGGGAGGAGGGGGGGCGGACGGCTCAGCTCCAGGTGAACAAGATCGGGGTGAACCGCGGTTACGTTACGGTCCTGGTGGGGGGGAACCGGGACCGTCAGTGGAAATCGTGTGGGCCACTCTGAGTTGAACAAATGGGTTGCGCGAAGGTTGCGCAATCCAACACGAACTGCGACGGCAACACCATGATCCGCGAGGTCTGGATGGTCGAGCTGGGCGATGCCATGGGGCCCTTCCGCCTCGGCGCGGGCGTCGCGGACGGGATGCATGCTCTCAAGGTGCGCGCACGCGTTCCGCCGGCCCTTTTTTCGCCTCTATAGCGTCCTGGGGGGCCCAGCGCGCGCGGATCGGCGTCTGCCATGACCGAACCCGCGCGATCATGGACACCGGCTGCCTGTGCGGCCGTTCGAGATCGTGTACGACGCGGTCGAGCCGTGCAAGTAGGCTATCGCCGTCAACTCGCCCGAGGACGGCGTGCGGGTGCGCTGGATCGCCCGCAATGGACTTGTATTGCACCGCGCTTCACATTGGTTCCGAGCTCTTGATGCAGAACGCTGAATGCCCAAATCGCTGGAAGTGATCAGCGAGCTTGGTCCACCCGTGTCCGTCTTCCGAAAGTCTGAAGACTCGAATGACGGGTACTGCTCTCTCTCTCTCTTGCTGTGTTGTATGGTTATTGCCGTCGAACAGCCCACGTCTGACATCTAGCGCGTAATGCTCGCCCCTGCAGAACTTCCGTTGCTGGCGGAGTCGTGGGCGAGTACTTCCACAACTACCCGCGCCTCGGACTCGACATCATGTACGACCCGCTTCACCGCGTGGCGAAGGTGATCCTCAAGACGAACGCGCTCGGGTACGGCGCTTTCGGTCGCTGTCTCGTTGCTTTCTCCTGACCGCTGCGTGGCAATCGGCAGCCACCCGGACTTTGGCGCGTACCACAGGTGGAACTTCCGCATGACCTTCCACTCGTCGGAGCTTTTGCAAAAGCCAAGCCGCAAGCAGTCTCGCGCACTGGAGATCACGCACCAGACCCCTGTGCGTTTCTGCATTGGCGGAATGCGCAGTGTACCGCCGGCATTGACGGAGTTGATGTGTGTGCACTGTGAGCATCTGTGGCGCGATGTGCGCCAACTGCTGGGCTGCAGCACCGACCTGCGTCCCGTGGTGCATGACAGCGGGCTGGGACTCCACCCGTTTGGCTCAAGCCTGTGCTACTCGCGAGCTGAAGCGAGGCCAAGAGCGAGAAGCGTGGCAAAGGCTCCTCCAAGACGTACCATTTCTAAATGGGCTGGCTGCATGGGTCGAGCGATCGGACACTTCTGCTGCTGCTTGGGCACCACTTGCGCCTCGAATCTAGTAGTCTACATGTGGCTGGAGAGAGGGGATGCACAGCACGATCGCTCCGGCAAGAGCATCCCCGGATGGCGATCAATACCGGCGGTCTTGGTAGCCTCCGCGAGGCAAAGGGGGCTGGCCCGGGTTTGGAGTGTAGCCTCCTTGCGGCGGCCCGCGCGGAACAGGAGGAGCACCAGCTCCTTGGGGGTACGGCGGGTTTCCCGGCTGTGAGTATCCGGTGCTCGGCTGCGGCTGCGGAGGATAGTGATGCGGCGCCGACGCGTTCGGAGCCTACGGAGGCGGAGGCGGTGCGTACGGCGCGTGGTAAGGAGGCGGTGCGTGCTTGGTACGCAGGCGCACCAGTGACCCCATGCTGCGCGTGGTGATACATCGGTGCTTGACTGTATTGTGCGCCGGCAGAGCGGGGGCCGAAGGTGGGGGAGCATAACCGCCAGGGGACGTGTTCTTGGTCGCCCCATACGCCACCGGCGCTGCGTGCGGCGGCTGTCCAAAGGCCACGGGGCCCGTCGTGTACTTGGTCTGGTCTCCATACGGCTGGACCTGGGAGGCGACGCCGTCAGTGTACACGAAGGACTGCGCGCCGGGTGTATAGTCGTCCACGTTGCCCCCCCCCCATGGGAGTAGCTCGCCATGTCCAAAGGGCGGCTGTTGCTGCTACCCACTCGGCCGCGAGGCCACCGCTGCAGCCGGAGCGCCGCCGCGGTTGCGCTTGCGGTCGTGGCGCTTGGCCGCCGCCTCGGCCTCGTCGTCCGAGTACACGTCCGCGTCGTTCTCCTCGTCGTACAGGCTGGACGCGTCCGTGCCCTTGTCCTTGATCTGCTCCGACTCAATGTACGTCGTGTGCTCGAGAGCGAAGAACACGCGCGCGTTCACGGCGGCGCCGGCGGGCATCTTGTCGGCCGACTCGAAGCGCACGAGGTACATGGGCATGAGCACCGGGCCGAAGACCTCGTCGACGCACCCGAGCACCGTCCAGTCCTCCAGACACAGCACGCTGGCCTCGCCCAGCGGCTTGGCGTTCGGCAGCGACTTGACGGGCATCATGAGCCCGGGCACGCTGCCGCTAGCTCCACCGCCGCCGCCTTGATCTCCGCGCGCAGCTTTGGCCGTGCTTGATGTACTTGGCGTCGTCCTCCTCCTCGTCCGCGCTCGACTCGTTGTCCGCCTCGCCGTGGCGCTCGTCGCTGCTCTCGTCCGCTTCGGCGCTCGCGATAGCGGCCGCTGAGAAGGTTTGCAGGCTCCATGGAGGCGTCCGCGTGCTGCGCGGCGGCCGCGTCGCTTGGTGGGCGTCCTCCGTGACGAGCGTCTTGCAAGATATATCGGTACAGTACCGGATGTTTGCTTTTACCGGTATAGTATTGGTTGATTATTTTGGCTAATCCGCGATTTAATTTTTCCACCAATGAGAATGCGAGGAATCGCACGATTCCTCGCGTTTTCATTGGTCGAGAAAATGGATACAGTTAGGTTACATAGAGTATACAAGCATCAAGTGAAATAAATTACTTCTTATCATTTCAAAATTGAACAAAACTGTAAAAATAGACCTATAATGGATTTATGGACTCCTGGGGACTCCCGCCTCGCTGTCGAGAGCGTCCGATTGGTTTTGATGAGCGCAGAAACGGCCTCCAAGTCGGTCGAGCTCTCCGAGCATGTCGGTAGCTGCAGTCCACTATGCTACGTGGGAATCGCGCGTCTTGCGGTGCTCAAAATCAATGCACTTCACCTCCCCACCGGATATTGGACCGGTAATTGGAGCTTTCCGGTCGCGGTCGCGGCTACAGCTACTCATGCGCAATGGCGAACCTCTCGACGTTGGTTGCGAAAGCACTAGGACTGTGACGCGGTCGTCAACGCTCGCGGACGTCGCTACCATCCTCGCGTACCGCGCCGTCCAGCATGCCATAATACGGCAATACTGTACGTAATTGTGATGGATCAGGCGCTCGGCAGACGTGGAGGACCGAGGTCGACGGAGCCGGACACGAAGTAGTGGTCCTTGCGGACGATGATGAAGACGAGGAGGACAGCGGGCCTCAGCAGCGCGAACAGTCGTCGGGACGGTGGCGAGCAGCTGCCGCCGGAGATCTTG
>JAADXX010000379.1:0-26766 GCA_023338025.1 Phytopythium oedochilum | reverse complement strand
GTTTGAATTTTCACTAACGTGTATGATACACGTTAGTAGAGATGCACACTTGAATAAAGTATGCAGCTCGATTTCGCCTACCCCTTAGCCAATATTTTTTTCACGAGTTGACTACTATTGAAATGTATTGTACACGATAGGAACACTGGAAACCATAATATGCGACACAATTATACACTTTTAAGGCACGTTTGCAAAAAATGGCTCGTCCATGCGACTGCCCTTTATCTTGTTCTATGCAATATGCTATACATTTATAACGTGTATATACACGCTAAGAGGCGCAAATTTTGCCGGGTTGAAGGGGTTAAGTTATGCCTCTTTAACCCGTTTGTGACAAAAAGGGGAAATTCCCACCATTCTGCGCGTATCCCACTCACTTCCTCATATATCAGCACCAGAATGGTGTTTTTCTCTCCGTTTTGCAGAACTTCAACGGCGCAATCGTACCGTGGTCTCGGAGAACGGTGTTTTTATCACCGTTTTGTAAAATTTATCGTCCTTTTTATATTGATGTGCAACAGTTTGACTAATGACTAGAAGTACCGAGCTTTGCAGGATGGCATTTTTATCACCGTTTTGGTTTTGAATCACATCAATTTGTATAGTATACAAACCCAAGACGTTCACGAACGGGTTAATTGTGGTAAATTCCCAATTTTCCACTATTAGTCTGTTGGTGGGAGATTTTCATTTTTAAAGTGGGAATTTGGAGAATCATACAAATTGATAGTATAGCGAGATGCTGTGCGGTTTGACGTCGTCAAACATTTCGGTTTAGTGTCTGGAGGCATTGGTAGTGCAGCACCCCTTCCAGCGATAAGTCGTTCAGAGTCTACCGATACACGCTCTTTTCTCACGCGACCACAGATAAGACAATACGATAGTTGCTTTCTATCAGGGAATGCAGGCGCTCCATATCAAAATTTTCTATGCTGCTGAGTGTCGTAATACATATCCGCCGCACTCCATGCGTTCCTCTTCGGTCAGCTTGTTCGTGCTGTAATCGGAAACAGGTCCCTTCATGCCTGTCAGTTCAGCATTGGAATTAGCAAGGCCAGTCGAAGTGATGACATTGATATTCGACGAAATCACAGGGTATTTATACATGGTCAGGGTGGGAAAATCTGACAATTTAAAGTGGGAGATTTGGGATTTTACCACAAAATCTCACTATTAGAGAGGCCTGGGCATAACGCATTCACTTGTGAGAAGCGGTGATTGCATAAACCCGAAATGGACGAAATACTAAAATCAAGTGATTGTTGTCGGTAGATGTGGTAAACCTGTATCTCATAGTGACGTTGCAAAATAAATATGAATTGATTTTCTGCATTGTGTTGAAGAGCCTCTACGAACTCATACATAATCAGATTCAATGAATGGTTGCCATCACAGCGAGTGAACGGCCCACTCTGGTCAAACCCGCCGGCTGCAAGCGCCGACGCGTTAGCGGCCATGACGGAGCGGTCGCAGCGCCTGAGCGGGCTGCAGAACGCGGCCGTGGGGTCGCTCGCGGGCATGATCGAGGTGCTGGTGCAGCAGCCGACGGTCGCCATGAAGAACGCGGTCCAGCAGGGCCGGCCAATCCCGTGGTCCGTGCCGGCGCTGTACCGCGGCGTGGGCGTCTCTCTCGGCTCGATCGCGCCCGTCAGCGCCGTACAGTTCGCGGCCAACGGCCGGCTGCTGCGCGCGCTCAACACGCAGGGCGGCGGCGCGTCCCCGGAGGCGCCGGCCGCGCACTCGGACCGCGTCAAGATGCTGTGCGGCACGCTCTCGGGCGTCGCGTCGGCCACGCTGAGCGCGCCGGCCGAGCTCGTCATGACGCTGCAGCAGAACAGCGGCAAGAGCTTCGCCGCGACGGTGGCCGAGGTCGTGCGGCACGGCGGGCTGCCGCGGCTCTTCCGCGGGTTTGCGGTCACCTCGGCGCGCGAGGGCATGTGGTGCGCCGGGTACCTCGCGGTCGGGCCCGTGCTCACGAGCAAGCTGCACGCGCTGCGCCCGGACGTGTTCGGCCGCGCCGAGACGGCCTCGGCCTCGCAGAAGGCGTCCGCGTCCGCGGTCGGCAGCGTCCTGGCCGGACTCGTCACGGTCTTCGGCACGCAGCCCATCGACACGATCAAGACGGTCATGCAGGGCGAGGCCTTGACGCTGCCGCCGGGCAGACGCACGAGCACCTGGCACGTGGCCAAGCAGATCCACGCGCGCGGCGGCGTGGCCGCGTTCTACCGCGGGATCGTGCCTCGCGGCGCCCGCCTCGTTGGCGCCGTGTTCATCCTCGGCCAGTCGCGCATCTTCCTCGAGGAGCTGTTCGAGGAGCACGAGCTGCTCAAGGACGTGTACTAGAGACCGAGCTCGACGGCAGCTCGAATAGAGACAAGGCTCGCCGCTGCGGACATGCCGGGCCGTTTGTTAGCGCCGAATGGGTGTCTAGTCCGGTTCTATGGGTTTCAAGACGGAGGACTCCTCTCTCGCGCTCTCTCTCGCTCTCTCAGCAGACGTTGCAGTGGCATCCCGCGATCGAGATCTTCTGCTCGACGCCCATGTCCGCTGACTGGTCTAGCTGGTGCGGCAGCGTCACGCGCAGCTTGCCGCTGACGCTGCCCGCGGCCTTGCCGTTGCAGGTCACGAGCGCGTCGAACTCCTGGAAGCGCGGCCGCGACGAGCAGAACTTGTCGAGCGACAGCACCGCGACGCCTGGGGAGCAGTGGACGCGTCAGCGCGCTGGCAGTGCTCACCACGCTCAAGACAGCGCCTCGTACCCATGACATCGTCCTTGGAGGTCGCGTCGTAGTCCATGAACAGGAAGATCAAGTGCACGTGCTTGACGTCCTTCTCGGCGTCGCACAGCACGTGGAGCTTGGGGATCTGGGCGTTCTTCCACCTGGAGAGGGCGAGCAACCGCAGCAGGTCAGTCAGACGGCCAATTCACGCTGCTGGTCGCCGCGCTGGCGGCCAGGAGAGGCGACCTACGCGGGGGAGAGCGTGCTCGGCAGCTTCGCTGTCGACGGATGGCCGCCGCTCGGCTCAAGCTGCAGCGCGTTGTCCGGTACCGAGTAGAACTTTATCTGCTCCGATTGACAGAGACAAGCAGTGAGCGCAGCGAGCGCCTCCACCCAACGCACACGTGCAGGCACGCACGTATGGGTCGCTCGTGCCCCCGAGGTCCATCGCCAGTAGGTCCGTGGCCACCACATCAGTCAGCTCGACGGACGCCGCGGTCGAGTTCGCCAGGCACGGGTCGACGCGGACTATGGGCGTCCGAGAGAGCTGGAACTCGGCGACGACTGGCTTGTGGTCGCTCGTGCCGATGGTCTCCACGGACGCGAACCGACTCAGCTTGAGGTTCGGGCGGAGGCCGGGTAGCGACTTGTACAGGACGCGGTCGCAGTACGACGGGACTCGTTGCGGCTACAGCAGCAGGGCGACAGTGGTGAGCCGATCGCCGTCATTAAAGCACCGCACGGCCCCAACACGTACATTGAACTCGCTCTCGGCGTGTCGAACGCGCTTGAAGGTCGGCGCGAACTGGGCCGGCGGGAGCTCCCACCCAGCCAGCGCCTTCCGCTCCTCCACTTGGTGCCGCAGCTGGTCGTTGCGGTTGAGAGCCGTCCACTTGCGCGCCTTAACGAGCGCCAGCACCTCGCTAACGTGCTGCTCGTGGGTCCGCTCGCGTGGCGCCGTGTAGTTCATGTCGATGCGGTAGTTGAGGTCTCCGAACCAGAAGCAGTGATCGTACTGGAAGTCGAACGACACGTTCTTCCGGCCAAAGTTGCTCCCGAGGATCGCAGCGCACTGGCCAACGCAGCACGGACAGATGAGTATCAACCAGCCTACAAGCATCCAAAGAGGCTCTCTTCAACTCAACGTACGTCGCTGTTGCGCTTGTCCAGGAACTTCTGCTCCTGATGCGCCGCCAAGTGGCAGCTCGCGAAGCAAAGCGACGTGTTCTCGACGACGCACTTGAACACGAGGCCGCCCTGGTGCCACGGATCGGAGCAGACACGCCGTGAATATCCGGCTCCAGATGCACTCACTACTACCCTGCACGCACCTTGTTGCCAATCACACTGCCGAGCCCGGTCGGCACGGCGATCTTGTCCACGTCGCCGACCGCGTTGCGCGTGTGCACCATGACGAAGAGCCGCATTTCCATCAGCTCGACCTTGCCCACGAGCTCGTAGCTCTCGCCGACGTGCGCGAGCAGCTGCCGCACGAACGGGTACTCGAGCGCGTCGCCCACCGTGTCGCGGATGTTGGAGCTGAGCTGCTTGACCATGCTCGACACCTTGCGCATGGACGTCTTGGCGCGCGAGCGCTTGACGATCACCTCCGTCTCGCTCGGCGTCGCCTCCGTCTTGGCGGCGACTCCGTCGGCGTCAATGCCATGAATCTGCTCGTCCGGAACGACGCTGCTCTTCTTCGTCGAGGTCGGCAGGACGGATGCCGACACGGTCAGCGTTGGCGACGGCGGAGCGTCGTCGCCTTCCGCCCCGTTGGCGTCGTTCCCCTCTCCGTCGCTCGCATCCGCCGCGTCCTCGCTGTCACTCTCCTCGCCCTTCACTGAGCCGGCCGTGCTCTTCCTGTCGCCAGGCGTGACGTCCCCGACGCTGTTCGTCTTCTCGCGGTACGAGCTCTCCTGCAGCCCGACTGCAATAACGTCGCAGTCACCGCCCCCCTCGGGAATCCACTGGCCGATCAACGCCGAGGCCTTGGGCGGCATGGCGTTCCCGACGTTCCACGAGGCGATCAGGACCTTCAGGTGACCCCGGGCCGTCGAGATCCTCCGCTTGGCCGCCTTCTCGCTCTCCCGAGGCGGTCCTACTGACTGTTTCGCACCGCTCTCCTGGTCCTGGCGCTTGGGCAGGACACATTCCTCCACCTTTTTGCGTCGCAGTTTGCACGGCGCACAGGTTAGACCGCGCCAAGCTCTCGAGTGGCGGAGCTACGCACCACAACATTGACGTCGTTCACAGCCGCGCTGTCGTTGGAGCCTGTCGCGTTCTCCATGGTCGCGTAGCGTCGTCAGAGAAGCAGAAGTTGGGATTCGCTGTATGGTTGAGACTGGCGAGACTGCTGATGGCGCCGCCCTAAATATGGCGGTGGGCAGCAACCGCCGGTTATAGATAGAGCCGCAGGATTCGCCGTGTTTGTGTCCGAGAGGAAGCGGATCGATCGATCCAACGACAGTCCTTGGATACGATGGTGAACCGCGGAGTTAGATGCGCCGCAGAGAAGGAGGAGTCTGTCATTGGAGGACTTAGAGCTCGCAACCGTTCTCACCGGCGCGCACCAGTTTGAACAGCTTGTGTGTGGCACAAGCGCCAATCGCTGTCCATGACAAGAGCGTCGGGATCTATTGCACCGTGTCCTCGACCACTACCCGTGTATTGAAGGAGACTAGTGCGCCGCTCCACTCGCCTTGGCTTCCACCACTGGTGCTGGTTTGGGCGTCGACTCGGCCGCGTTCAGCTTCGAGTCGGTCGCGAGCGCCGCCTCGAGGTGTTTCCGCGGTGTGCATTCGCCTGGAGTGCCTGAAGCTGGGTCGCTAGAGCACGTGCCTCGGGCCAGCGGGTCTCTACAAGATCCCGCGTCACGATCGAGTGTGAGCAGGCTGGGGACGTACGCCCGACCAGCAACTAACTGAGCAAGAGCGCACCTTCCAGCCGCGCTTCGGAACTGCTGCTTGACGTCCTCCAGCTCGCCCAGGGCGTCGCCCAGAGCGCGCTCGAGCTGCGCACATTTCTCCTCGAGTTCTGTCGGTCACACGATCGTCCGTTAGATACTCTGCAACAGCGGCAGGCAGCGGAGAGAGACCTACCCTTGTACGACAGCTTGGCTGTCGGAAGTCAGGCGATCCAAGCATTCGAGGGAAGGTCAGCGAAGTAAAGCACTCTCACAACCACTACCGCTAGCAGTGTCGCACCTGCACGAGTGTCGCCGAGAAGCGCGGCGATCGTCGGGTTGCTGGTCGAGATGCGGTCCTTCGGCGCGTCCATGATGAGCGGGTTGATGAAGATCTGGAACTCGAGCCGCGCGTTCTGCAGGTAGTCAATTAACTGCTGGGTGACGCAGTCCACGTGGTGCACGCACTCGTAGTTGAACACGGGGCTGCGAGTGGTCTGCTCCACGCTCTCGGTCGTGAAGAGCTCGCCCAGGAACTCGTACTGGCAGTAAGCCAAGTCCGTGATGAGCGGCAGTCCGGTGGCACCAACGACCTTAATCTTGTACGTCCATGGCTTGCCCAGCAGATCGCTCGGCGACTCGACGTCCAGCACGTCGTCGTCGTTGTGCTTGTCGGGGTCAGGCGACGACAGGGGAATCCACAGCACTTGGAGCTTCCCGATCGTGTTGAAGGGCGGCACGGCGAGCTTGACGCTTAGCTGGGACTCGTCCGGGTCCGTCTCGAGATTGTAGAGCAGGTACTCGGGGAACGTGGTCGCGCTTCCGACGAGGAACGAGTTGTCGAACAGCAACGTGATGGGGTCGTGGCCCGCGGGCGACTCGTACTCGCGGTCGTTCATGATGGCATTGCGCAGGAACGCCACCTCGTCCTTGAGCAGCGCGTGGGCCTTGACGAACTCGAACACGTCAAGGAAGATCGTCTCGTCCGTCGCGCGGTTGTGCACCTTGACCTTGACCTTGGGAATGCCCGTCGCGCCGTTGGCGTTGCTCCTGTTTGCAGCGTCCTCTCCACCGCTGCCACCCGCGCTCGGTCCACTCTGCAGCGCCGTCTCAAAGCTCAGCACGTCGCGGTTCAGCAGCTTGACGATCTGCTCGAGCTCGGCGATCTTAGGCAACACTTCGCGCAGCTCCTGGTCGTTCACCTGCCTCGCGAGCAGCTCTCGCTCCTCCTCCTTCTCAGCCCGCCGCCGGCTCTCGAAGTCGCTCTCGCTCTCCAGCTTGCCAACGGACTCGCCAGACGCGCTGGTTACGAGCTTCTGCTTCTCCCAATTGGCCTTCTCCTCCTCAAATCGCTTCATCTGCGCCTGCAGCTCGGCCATGGCGGCGTTGTCGACGCTCTGCAGTCCGCTCTGGTACTCGCGCACGGCATCGTCGGCCGTAGGCGGTTCGCGGCCGCTTGGCTCGTGGCCAGGGTGCATGAACAGCATGAGCTCGTTGCCAATCACGACGCGGTCGAACGGCTCGAGCTGCACGCGCGCTCCCTTCTCCAGCTTCTTACCGTTGTGCATCACGTCGCCGGCCCCCGCGTTCAGGAAGATCGTGCCCGCTCCGTCCGGGTTCTCGAACGAGCAGTGGTCGTTCATGATGCTCAACGACATGGGCTTGATGTCGCCTGTGGACGCGCCGATCGTCGTTCGCGCACCGTGGAGCAAGAACATGAAGCGCTTGGAGCGGTAGGCGTCCACGTCCAGGTTAATCAGGTACGGGTGCGTCGTCTCGCTCTCAAAGTGCGCCAGATGGATGCCTCGCTTCCCGTACTCCTCGCGCTGCCGCTGCATAAGCTCGTCTTGCGGGTTCTTCCCGCTATCACCGTCACTTCCGCCGCCGCCAGCTCCCCCGCCGTTGAGCAGCACTCGCGCGAGCTCCTCCTGCTTGGCGTTAAGCAGTCTGGTGAGCTCGTCCACCTCTCCGCTGTTCCCTCCGCCGTCGACCCCGTCGCTTGCTGCAGAGCCGCTCCCCTCGGCGCGCATCTTGGCGATACGTTCGTTCTCAAGCTTGAGCTGGTTCACGAGCATCTTCATCTGCTCAAGCTCGGCCATGAGCTTGCGCTCGGCGGCGCTCGCAGCTGCGGACGCCTTCTTCGGCTGCAGCTTGATGACGGACGCGTTCTTGGCGAAGCCGAGCGTGGAGAAGGTGTAGCCGTGGAACTTGACCTCGGGGCGGATGGCGCAGAAGAGGTAGGTGCGCGCCTGCAGCATTGTGTCCTTGAGGTACTTGCACAAAAAGTACGAGTTGCAGCCGGGGATGGAGGCCCCCGGCTTGAGCTTGTTGGCTTTGACGGCCTCGGCCATCTTCATGAAGAACTGCGCCATCTCGGTCAGCGACAGGTTGATCTTCTTGCCCTGGTCTTGCAGCTCCTTGGACTTCGACGCGTCCGGATGCGGGCCCAGGTACTTGTGCTCCACGTCGCCGTTGTCGAACACGACCTTCTTGTACTCGGCATAGACAATGTCACCCGCGGGCTCCGTGCCCGCCAGGTCGCACACGTACACGCGTCCCTTCTGCTTCATGCCCTCGCGCTCCGGGTCGGGCTTCTCGACCTCGAGCGTCATGATGCAGTGCCCGCGCGTCGACTGGTGGTTGAACTGCGTCGGCGCGATGGCCTTGCGCGCGTTGGCCGCCATGAACGTGCGCCGCAGGTCGTTCCAGTCCTTGAGCACGACCGACTGGCACCACTCAATGTCCGTGAACCCGTCCGGGTCCTTGCGCATGCCGGATTTGTACTGCTGCTCCTGCGCCATGGGCGACATGAGGTCGCGCACCGTGTCCACCACGTTCTGGAAGTACTTCATCGAGATCTTCCACCCGTCCTGCTTCTCCTTGAACAGCTCGTACGCGAGCCGCGGGAAGATGCCCCACTGCCGCATCGAGTTACGTCACAGGCGTCAGCGCTCTCTCCGCCATGGGTAGCGTATCAACAACGCCCAGGCTCACCATCGGGTGCGGCTCCTCGTGCTTGAACCACGCCTCGGGAATGTCCACGGCGTCCGGCTGTGAGCCACACGGGTCGGTCAGCCATCGTCAGTCCTCCTCCTCCTCATCCACCACCACGGCCACGACTGCCACACTAGAGACGCACGCCAAAGACGGTGAAGGTCTTGCCGGAGCCCGAGAGTCCGTAGGCGAAGAGCACGACGGCGTTGCCCGCGAGCAGGTCCTCCTTGATCTTGAGCCCGACCGAGTCGTAGGCCATCTGCTGGTTCACGAGCGTCATCTGCTCGGCCTCGGGCGGCTCGCCCTGCACGTGCCGCTGGTAGCCGTAGGCGCTCCACCAGGCGTAGCTGAAGCCGAAGCGCGTGGTCGAGTACGTCGAGTTGATGAGCTGCACCTCGCCCTCCTCCTCGCTGCTCTGGGTCAGCACCACGCCCAGCCGGTCGTCGCACGTGAACGGCCGGCAGCGCACCGACACCTTGATGCTCACGCTCATGGTCACCTGCCTGCGCGCCTTGGAGGGCACTGCGGCCGGCGGGCGGGGCTCGAGCGGACGCGGCTGCGAGTCGATTATAGCGGCGGGATACGCGCTAAGAGCCGCGACCCGCGAGTGGCGAAACGCCGGCAGCCAACACCGCCATCAGTGGTGGAATGCACTTGTATTGACGGACTCATCTGTTACTCACGCAGGTCTCCATGCCACTTGAGAGGCGAGCGCTGGAGTCGCGGCAGCTCACGCTTCTGCGGCGGATCTCGCGGCAGCTCGATAGATAGACGACGGACGGGGATGCCTCTCCTCTCTTTCATGCTCTCTCTCTCCTCCACGCCGCAGGTCGCTTTTCGCCTGGTCGGCAAGAGCGTACTGGGCGATATAGAGAGAGGCTCAGCAGCGTGGCGTCGACGGCCGAGCGGGTTGCCAGGCTCGAAGAACGCCCCGCCGCACGCGTTTGGTTGGTTGCTAGACTAACACAACGACGGCGCCGCGCTTAGAACGCGACCTCCTTGACGCCGTTCGCGACTTCGTGGATCATCTCGGGCTCGTCGATAAACTCCATGCTGTGTCCCGACGGCAGTGTCTGCAGATGATGATGTTGGTGTCCCTGGGTCGCCTTGAACTCTGCCAGATCCTCCATGTACTCCAGCGACTGCATGTACTGCGTCACGGTCTCGCCCAGCACGTTCAGCACGTCTACTTGCTGCTGGTCAATGGTGTCGCGAGCATACCGGTCAGCGACACACAAGTCGCCGATGACCTCACCGTGCATCATGAGCGGGATGCCCACAAAGAACTGAAGCTTGGCCGTGAAGCGCTTCTCGCCGGAGATCCGCTTGTCTGACGACACGTCAAGGACGATGCACGGCTTCCCGCGACTCGCTAGCCGACGGAATGTGGGCAGCGAGCGCGGAAGTCCCGGCGATGGTTTCTCGTCAAAGTACCTGACGAGCTCGAAGTCTTCGGTGCGAATGCCTGCCATCGGGCACTCGAGGGTTTGCATCGCGAGCATGCAAATCTCCTCGAAGTCCTCGTTGAAATAGTGGATGCGCCGGCTTGAAGACGATGCCGAGCTCTTCTTACGGTTGGTGGTGGTACTGCTGCCATTGCTCATATATGTCGACCGCGACGACGACGCCTCGCTCTCAGCTGTCGAATGTTTGCGTAGCAACGGTGCGGCGGGTTCTTGCGGCGAGTGGATCTGAGGTGGCGCGGGCGACAAGATGGAAGGTGCCGCCGGTGACGAGATGGGGTTGGTCATTTCGAAGTCTTGCAGCGACAGTGACGAGCCCTTGTGGAGCCCTGATGATTCAATCGACGCGGGCGACTGCTGCATGGGCGACGGCAAAGTGGAGGTCTCCGTCAAAGACGTCGAGACCGCGAGGTGGCTGCTCGCGTCGGTCGGCGGACTGTGCGGATCGTCAGACGTAATGGAGCTCGTACTGCATATGCTGCTGTTGTTCGCCAGCATGCGGTTCTCAGCGGTTGACGACTTGGCCAGACACGCCTTGCACACCCGGATCTTGGCGGGGTCCTGCTCGTTCGGCACCGCCTTGAAGACCGTGCAGGCTGAGCACACGACCTCTCCGCACACACGGCAGTGGTGGCGGCGTCGGAGCATGCTGAACGACTGCACGCAGAGCGAGCAGTTGGAGCGCGCGCCGTCGTTTACCCACTCCTTCTTCTGGGCCAGCGCGCTGGGCTGAAATAGCATGTGCTGCACGGTCTTCTGTAGCGCCACCAGGTCGGAGGCGAGCCGCATCGCCACCATCTTGACGCCAGGCGAGACGCTCTCCCCGCCGCGCGCCTTGCGGACGGCGAACGTGAGCGTAACGAGAACCATTCCTTCGTCCGGCGTCTGCTCGACGACGAAGGAGCTGCGCTCGAACACCGTGAGGCTGTACATGTCCGGCTTGGCGCGGATGCCGTAGCGCGCGGCCGCTCCGTCGTACGACTCGAACTTGCACACGCCGACCGTGCCGAGCGTCGGGTGGTTCGTGACCGTCGCGCAGTACTCGCGGAAGCAGAACTCCTTGGAGCGGCCGAGCGTCTTGGGCGACGTCATGACCATCCACTTGAGCGACATGGACTCGTGCTCCTGCTGCTCGTTGCGGCGCTGGTGCGCGTGCAGCACCTCGCTGTCCAGGTAGTTCTTGGCGTGCAGCGTCTTCTGGAAGCGGCGGAACGTCGCGTTGTCGGGCGAGCGCAGGCACTCGGTCACGTTGGCGACCGTGCCCGTGATCTTGGTGACCGCGCGCACCGAGTACGACAGCCGCTCGTTGTTCTTGCAGTGCAGGTACACGAGCGCGTTCTCGCGCTTGGACTCGAGCGACCAGACGCTCATGTCGCCCGCCTGCCTGACCAGCTCGTCCACGCCGGCGCGGTCCAACTCGTACAGCGCGTCCAGGTCCACGTCGGGCGGCCAGCTCGCCGTCGGCGGGCTCGACGCAACCGAGTTGGACCGCTGGGTCTGCCTTTGCTCGCTCATCGCCGCCGCTTCTTTTCTCTAGTGCGATATCTCCGCCTCTATGGGCACGTGGAGGGCCGCGCTGGTTTCTATCAAGCGCGCGCGCCGGACTCTACCTACCGGGCGCCGAGTGCTCGTTCGTCGGTCGTCCGATCGATCGCGCAGGCGCCGTCGCGAGACCGGAAGTGGATCGAATGCGCCGAGTTCTTTCCCCCCTTGTTATCGTTATTCGCGCCTTTCTCGTTCTTCCGCCCTTCCAACAGAGTCACTCTTTCGGGTCAGAGCGTAGAAACGCAGTGCTGAGGGAGGACGTCACTCGGGAGAGGTAGCACGGTCCCTATTAATAGCCCCTCTGGGTTGCTTCCTTGAATGACCTAGCCCGTTTCGCGTTCGCAGCTGGTATTTCAGCCAATCGTGGCCCTCGCTGCGTGGGACTTGCAGGCGAACCGACTTGTTTTCTTTTGGCTCGCGCGAGTCCGAAAATGGCTCTTCGCACGGGAGGCACTTGCCACACTCGTGTAGTCACTACAACAGTGCAGGGCACTGACATTCTGCAGGATGCCACTCAGGACGAGAGCAGGATGTCACTCAGGACGAGAGCTGTGGGTGCCAATCGGTCGAGTGTACGGAAGTCAGCGGATTTCCACGACGCGACACGAAAAATCAGAGCGCTCGGATCCCACCGCCGGTGGCACCCGTCAGTCGCGTGCTGGTCGTCTTTTTGTGGGGCGCGTCACGTGTGCGCGTCGCGACATGACGGCGGCGCGTCACTCTGTGTCAAATGGCTCGACGCCTGAGCCGTAGACTGAGGCGCCTCGCCCAGGCCCGTTCGACTCGGGCGCAGACTGCTGTTGCTGGACGCGGAGGCTGACGCGATGTGTCGGGTCGATACTATCGACACGGAATCGATGCAGCCGCGGAGCGAGCGAGTTGCGCAACAGCATGATATCGCTCGCGCAAGTGGACGTCAAGCTGCAGAGCGTGCTCGTCAGAAGCGACGGAGTGGATAGAAGATGAGGAGGACGTGAGCGACCTCGTGTGGCTTGCAAGCGTCGGCTCTAACGCTCGAAAGGCTCCGGCTGGGCGGCCTGGACGGCGGCAGTGGAGAGCGACAACGGGTAATTACTGAGCCCGAGTCTCAGCTCATCAGGATTTGAGGAGACTCAACTCAACTCATCATCGGGATTTGATGAGGCTGCTCATCCGAACACTATACGCGCAGTTGCTGTTGACGTCCCTGACTTTGCTCGACGCGATACGATGTCATCCGCTTGGTCCATGCCATAATCTGCACGCCGCGGATTATGATACGCAGCACTGATCGCCAACGTATCAACCGGACATGCGTATAGTATACACCCTCACCACCCGACGCGTCAGCGATCTTCAACGAGTGGCTCATTCGCGCATTTGCACCGTCGGAACCGCCTCCGCCCGCCTCCCCAGCCGCCCCCATGGCGCTCCGCATTGCTCGCCGCTCGCGCCAGTCGCTGCGCGGCCGCCGACTGGCGTCGTCGCTAGCCACTTCGCCCCCTGCGACGCCCAGCCCGGCCTTCCCGGGCGAGTACGAGTCGGCGCAGGTCGTGACGGGCGAGGTGCCCGGGCCCGCGTCCAAGAAGCTGCTCGGTCGGCTAAGCGCCTTGCAGAACACGGCCGGCGTGGGCTTCTTCGCCGACTACGAGGCCAGCCGCGGCAACTACCTCGTGGACGTGGACGGCAACCGCTTCCTGGACATCTACGGGCAGATCGCGTCGCTGCCGATCGGGTACAACCACCCGGCGATCCTGGACGCCATGACGGACCGCAAGAACCTGGCGCTGCTGGCCCAGCGGCCGTGCCTCGGCGTCTTCCCGCCCGGCGACTGGGTCGACCGCATCGCCAACACGCTGCAGAAGGTGGCGCCCGCCGGTCTGCCCGACGTCAACACGCTCATGTGCGGCTCGTGCTCGAACGAGAACGCCTTCAAGGCCGTCTTCATCTGGTACCGCACCAAGGAGCGCGGCGGCCTGCCGCCCTCGGAGCACGACCTGGAGACGTCCATGCTGCACCAGGAGCCGGGCACGCCCAACCTGAGCATCCTGTCGTTCGACGGCGGCTTCCACGGCCGGCTCATGGGCTGCATGTCCACGACGCACTCCAAGGCGATCCACAAGGTCGACATCCCGGCCTTCGATTGGCCCGTGGCCCCGTTCCCCAAGCTACGCTACCCGCTGGAGGCGCACGTGACCGAGAACGCGGCCGAGGAGGCGCGCTGCCTGGCCGAGGTCGACCGGCTGCTGCAGGCGTCGGGCAGCGCCGGCAGCTCGCGCATCGCCGGCATGATCGTGGAGCCGATCCAAGCCGAGGGCGGCGACAACCACGCGAGCCCGGCCTTCTTCCGGTCGCTGCGCGCGCTCGCGAGCAAGCACGGCGTGGCGTTCGTCGTGGACGAGGTGCAGACGGGCGGCGGCAGCACGGGCAAGTTCTGGGCCCACGAGCACTGGGAGCTCGACAACCCGCCGGACGTGGTCACGTTCAGCAAGAAGCTGCAGACCGGCGGGTACTTCGCCAAGGAGGAGTTCCGCCTCACGGAGGGCTTCCGCATCTTCAACACGTGGATGGGCGACCCGACCAAGATGATCGCGCTCGAGGCCGTGCTCGACACGGTCGAGAAGGACAAGCTGCTCGAGAACGTGGTCGTCACGGGCGACTACCTCAAGGGCGGGCTCGCGGACCTCGCCGACGCCTTCCCGGCGCTCATCTCGAACGTGCGCGGCCAGGGCACGTACCTGGCGCTCGACCTGCCCACGCCGGCACAGCGCGACGCGTTCGTCGGCGCGCTCAAGAAGCTCGGCGTGGCCTCGGGCGGCTGCGGCACGCGCTCGGTGCGCTTCCGCCCGTCGCTCGTGTTCCAGCCCAAGCACGCCAAGGAGTGCCTCGACAAGATGCAGGCCGCCTGCGAGCTGCTCACCGGCGGTAGTAACTAGCCTATCAGTCTCGCTGGCATCGGTAGATGAAGAGCGGTCGCCGCGATAGAGAAACAAGGACGAGCGAGAATCAACCGCCGACCCACGGGCTGGCCTGCACCGACTGAGCGAGCGCGCATGTGAGTTATGCCTGTGCCATGCTGATCCCTAGCGAGTAGTCACCGCGCGGTGACGCTGCCGTCACGGTGCGTCGAGTTGCTGGTTACGGCTCTAGACCGCGGCGGAGACCGAGACCGCGCCGGAGACCGAGACCGCGGCCTCAATGTGGTGGCGCTGGTGCTCGGCCGCCCGCCGCCCGCGCCGCCGTCCTCGTGCCAGTCGTACGGCCAGGACTCGCGGATGCGGCGCAGCTCGTCCTCGACGGACGCCTTGCGGCGGCTCTGCTGCTCGCGCAGCTTCTTCTGGCTCGTCAAGTGCATGGACCGCGTGATGGACGTGACGACGCTCGGCCGCGCGCTCGCCGGCGTCGTCTACCGCAAACAGCAGCGCAGTCAGACCGCCGCGGCCATCCAGTCCGTGCGAGCTCTCTTTCGACGCACCTGCGGCCGCTGCGGCTGGCGCAGCGCGAGACGCAGCCCCGACTTGTCGGCCTCGACCCACTGCTTCGCCACGAGCTGCACGCCCAAGCGCGTCGTGGCGCCGCCCACATGCTCGCCCTCGCCCTCCGCTAGGCTCGGCAGCGAGCTCGGCAGCGAGCTCGCCGGGCGAGCAGCCGTCCCTGACCCGGCCAAGGCGCTCGCGCGGCTCGCACTCGACTCTCGGCGCGCGGACGGAGCGCCGAGGTCGGCCGTCTGGTCCGCGAGCGCGGCGGGCGCGAGCGTGACGCGGTGGCGGCTCTCTCGGCGCGCCTTGTCGTCCATCTCGCGCCGCTTGTCCTTCTCGTCCAGCATGTTGTACAGGTGCAGCTCCATGCAGAGCTGGTCGCCCGCCACGTGGGTCGCGCGGCCGCAGATCATGCACGCATTGGCGCTCAGCCGCATGAGCTTGCGCGTGATGGGCACGCGCAGGTCCGGGTAGGCCAGCGCCTGGTGCACGCGCGTCTCCCGCCAGGCCTCGCGCGCGTCCGCGACGGCGCGCAGCCGCCTCAGCGCCTTGCTCGCGTGCTTCTTGACGTCCTTGCCGCCGAAGTGCACCGTGAAGAGCTTCCGCTGGTGGCGGACACGAGTCGTTAGAGCGGTAGACGCGAGGAGAGGAGACGAGAGGAGACGCACGGCCAGCACGAGGCAGTCGACGTCCGAGGTCGCGCGGATGTCGACGGGGCACAGCGTCACCTTGCGCTCGGACGCAATGTACTCGCCCGCGACGTCGAACTTGCCGAGGAAGGTGAGCTCGACCGCGATCGTGTGCTGCACGCCCCTCGCCTCGCCCATGCTGCCGCTCGCTCGCTCGCTCGTCAGTCCAAGTGCCGCCACCACCAAGCACTGGCATGAGAGCGAGCCTGACCTGATCTCGGCGCCCTCGTGGAGCGTCAGGCGCACGCACTCCTGCGCCTCGCCGCGCAGGATGAAGAAGAGCGCGTCCGCGTCCGCCCCCTTGTGCGTCAGGTATTGCTGCGCGTCCAGAGCGGGTGGTGAGCACGGCAGGCGGGCGATAGACGCTAGACACTAGACGCTAGACACTAGACACCGAGCGAGACGCAGGCACGCACCCCCGCCGGGACCGTCAGCAGCTTCATCGAGTTGACGAGATGCATCACCTCTGCGGTCCACAGCCGGCGTTAGCAGCTCTGATAGATGGAGCGATGGAGGAGGCAGACAGACAGACACGCACGCATCTTGGTCCAGTCGCGGAAGAGCAGCATGTGCTGCAGGAAGGCGATGTTGTCCGTGATGGTGCCCTCGATCGTCTGGCTGCGCGTCATGCGCAGGTACGAGGCGGCCGTGAGCACGATGAAGTTGGCCGTGTGCACCTGCGGGTCGACCACGACGGTCGCGCTGCGCTTCGAGTCGGGCTCGATGAGGCACAGCTCGCCGAACGTGGCGCCCGGCGTGAGCGTCGCCACCTTGGCGCCGAGGTCGACGCGCGAGGCCTCGGACTACCGGCAGCCCAGCCAGACAGACAGACCGAGCGTCAATTCATAGCGGTCAGTGTAGAGTAGACGACCGAGGCGAGACCGAGGGAGACGTACGAGCCGCCGAGAGCTGGACGAGCTCATGGTCGCGCGCATCAGCCGCTGGTACTTCTGCTGCTCCTCGGCGTTGCGCACGTGCACGGCCACGATGCCGCTGATGAGGATCTGCACAAGTGAGAGAGAGAGTGAGAGAGAGGGTGAGCCTGAGAGGGAGAGCGGCGACGCACGAAGCACGTGTTGCCCTTGTCGCCCTGGTTGACGACCACCTCGCCGCCGCGCAGAAGCCGGAACTCCATCTCCTTGCACAGCTTCTTGGCCGACACCTCGGACATGGTCGTGAAGAGCGAGCTGAGCTTCTCCTGGTGCATCAGCCACGTGTACAGCAGCTTGACGTGTGCTCGGCCGTCAAGGGAACGTCGTGGCCACTCGCAAGACACAGACAGACAGACACATGCAAGACGGACACTGACAGACCGACAGACCGACACACTGATAGACAGACACGAGGAGGAGGATATCGCTCTCGGTGCGCTCCTCCGGCGGCAGCTTGAGCGTCCTGCGGCACGAGCGTGAGTCCTCGGCCGGCGTCTGGGCGGAAAGAGCGATGCAACGCACTCGATCACGTGCTGGACCTTCTCGGTGACCCGCATGAGCTGCGGGTTGGGCAGCACCTCGCGCCGCACGACGCGCCACTTGTTAGGGGGCAGAGCCCTCGCCTTGGTCTCGGAGCTGCCTGAGCTGTTGTTGCTGCTGATGCTGGCGGCCGCAGTCTGCGACGGGGCCGGGGACGCAGCGGCCGGGCCGCCTGCGCGCCGCAAAGCCGCCAGCTTGGCGAGCGTGTGGCGGCTCTCGCGGCGCGGCGTGGTCGGGCCGGCGGTGGAGGCCACGCCATGAATCGACGGGTCCGCGCCGGTCTGCGGGGCGTTGGCCAAGGCGGCGGGGCCTCCGGACGCAGCGAGGAGCGCCAATACCGCCATGTTCGTCTTCAAGGGGGACGACAAGAGAGTCACGAGACCATCCGCAGCGCCACACGCGCGCTATATATATCAACGGCATGCATGGCCATGGTGACATGCAGCAAGGCCATTCTCTCTCTATTACTGGTGCGCAGTCGCCTCATGACTTGGACTTGACGAGCTTGTACGACTCGAGGCGCGAGGTCGACAGCCCCGTGGACGCGAACGCGTTCTTGTCCTTGCCCTTGCTCTTCTTGGCGCGCTTGCGCTTCTTCTTGCCGTCGGCCTCCTGCTCGGCGGCCTGCTCCTTCTCCTTCTCCTCCTTCTCCTCCTTCTCCTCCTTCTCCTCCTTCTCCGCCGAGGTCTCCGCCTCAGCCTCCTTCTTCTTGCCGCGCTTGCGCTTCTTCTTGGGCTTGGCCTCCGCCTCCTTGCTCGCCAGCTCGGCGGCGGCCTCGCGGCGGCGCTCGGCCTTGGCCTCCTGCGCCTCCTCCTTCTCGCGGCGCTCCTGCTCCAGGGTCTTGCGCAGCCGCTTGAGCCGCTTGCGGTCCACGTGGAACTCCTCCTCGACGTACGGCGCCAGGCGCTTGAGCGACACGAGCTGCTTCAGCTCCTTGTCGTCCGCAGCCATGATCTCGTCCACCGTCAGGCCAAAGTCGTTGTTGCGAACATCGCGGTACTTGAACCGGCACCTGATGTCCCCGATGAGGTCCTCGTAGTCCAGGCTGTACAGCTCGTCCAGGTACTTTTGCTTGGCGCGCTGCATCTCCTCCACCGTCATGTTCTCCAGCTCTGCGTCGCCGCCCTCCTCTTCTTCCTCTTCTTCCTCGTCCTCTTCTTCTTCCTCGTCTTCCTCCTCCTTCTCGTCCTCCTTCTCGTCCTCGTCTTCCTCCTCCTTCTCTTCCGTCTCCTCGTCCTCGTCCGGGTCGACTGGGAGTCCAGCGAAGAGCGCCTTGTCCTCCTCGTCGTCCCACGTAGGCTTCTCCATGGCGGCGGCGTCCTCGCCCTCCTGGTAGTACTCGTCGTCGAAGATGGCCTGCATCTTCTTGTCGTACGCCTCCGGGTCAAAGTCCGCGTCCAGGTCGCTCGCGAGCGCCGCCAGCCGCGCCTTCTCGCCCTCGGCCTCCTGCTTGGCGCCCATGAGCCGCGCGACCTTGTCCAGCTTGGCTTGGATCTCGGCCTGCTTGAGGTTCTTGAGCCGGCGCAGCTCCTCCTCCTTCTTCTGCCGCTCGAGCGCCTTGCGCGCCTTGCGCTCCTCGCGCTTGCGCTTGCGCGCGTCGTCCACGCGTCGCATGCTGTCCTCCACCGTGCGCGCGTACGTCTGGATGACGCCGCCGCCCTCCTCCTCGAAGCGGAAGTTGTACGCGTGCTCGAAGTTGTCGGCCTGGTCGAGCGCCTCGGCGTCCTCCTCGTCGTCCTTGACAATGTCCTCGTAGTGCGGCACGGCGTCCGACTTGTCCTTCCAGCCCTCGCTCGACAGATAGTGCTCCAGGAACGCGTCTGGGTCCACCTCGGCCGCCTGGAGCTTGCTCCCGTACTTGCTCGTGAACTGCGCCATCTCGGCGTCCTCCTGCGCCAGCTCGCCCGCCGACTTCTTGCGCACCGTGAAGAGCCCGCCCTCGCCCTCCTCCTCCTCCTCCTCCTCCTCCTCCTCCCCCTCACCCCCGGCCGCGTCGACAGACGCGAGGAACTCCCGCCGCAGCTTGGCCTGCTCCTCCTGGAACGTGAGGCCGTCCGCCGGCTCGTCCTCGCCGTCGCTCTCGTCGCTGTTGGCCACGTCGCCGGCCTCGGCCTGCCGCCGCACGAGGTCCTTGTAGTACAGCGGCGCGTCCTTGCGCGGCCTGGCGCGCGGCTCCTCGCGCTCGTCCCCATCCTCGCCCTCATCCCCGTCCTCACGCTTGAAGAACGCCACGGCCGGGTCGTAGATGGCCGGGTCCCGCCGCCGGATGAGCCGCAGCGTCTCCTGGATGTCCGCGTCCAGCGCCGGCGTGAGCTCCTCCCCGTCCTCGTCCTCCGTCTCAGACTCCGAGTCGTCCGAGTCGCCAGAGTCCGAGCCGAGCGCGGCGCGCCGCCGCTCCAGCGCGCTCAGCTCCTCCTTGCGCTTCTTGGCCTCGAACGCGCGCGCGAAGGACGCGTTCACGCGCAGGCGCTCGTCGCCCGACGCGTCGCCCTCCAGCAGCGCCTTCTTGGCCGCCTTGCCCATGGTTCCCGACGTTCTTGAGGATCCCGAGCCAGCGGACGATGTGTGTCTCTTGGGGATTGCCATCGACCGAGACGACAGACCGACTGACTGGCGCGGAGCACGCGTGCCGGACCGGCCCGGCAAAGTACGGGAAGAGTACAGTATCGCGCTGTCGAAAGTGCGTTTTTGTTTCGACAGCGGGGCATTGTTCACCGGACACGGCGACTGACAAAGGATAGAGTGATGAACAGCATGATTTTTGCATGCTGAATGTCTCTATTGTATCATATCGTTTTTGTAAGCGATACTTGAAAGAAACGTTGGAAAATTCATGTACAGTACAGTAATGATGCTCAATGAAGCGAATGGCTGCCTCGACGTCCGTCTCCAGGCGCTTGGAGACGTCCGACGCCGCGGCCAGACCTTCCTGAGTACGAGTGGTGGCTCATGCCAAGGATGCGGCGAAGGACCGAGGCTTTGAAGGCTCCACGCAGCACCACGACCACGCTAGACACGACTCGTGAACGCTACATCGAAGTATTTGTGTGCATCGACTCGATGATGATGCCATCAAGCGCCTTGGACGCATCGCAGCACCCTCCTGCTGCGAGTCCTCACCCAACACAAGGAACGGCCGCCGGGTCAAAACATGAGGGCCTGGTCGCTGCTGAAGCCTTCGCCGAGGTCGCCCGGCTGCGGATCCGACGCGCGGCGCGGCTGCTCGAGGTGGAGATGCTCGATGTGGCCCGAGGTGATGCCCTGCGAGACCATGCGGATGCTGCAGTACATGACGCTGGCCCACTCGGTGCGCTCCTCGGCGGACGTGGTCTGGAGAACCAGTTTGTCGGACGGCGACCGTGCCACGACGATGCACGTGTCGCGTCCGGGGACCTGAATCAGGTTCAGGTAGCAGCCGTACAGCGAGAACGACTTGCGGTGCTTGAGCGCCGGCTTGGCGCCGCTGCCGCCCGAGCTGACCATCTTGTAGTAGTGGATCTCGCCGTTCGTGACGATCACCATGCGCTTCTTCCAGTTCTCGAAGCCCGACCGGGACTTCTTGACGAGCACGCCCTTCTTGTACGGAGGCAGCAGGAACTCGAGCGTCACCGGGAAGGACGCCGCGCGCAGCGTCGCCCGCGCCTCCGAGCACGCCTCGCGCAGGATGCTCTTGCCGTCGACCGAGATGAGCTGGCTGCCCACCGAGACGTGGTCGTTTGGGCTCTCCGTCACGATCAGCGCCTCCGTGCGCTTCTCCATCTGCAGTTTGACCTCCTCCGGCCGGCTGAACTGCATCTGCACCTTGGCCAGCGGGATCTCCTCCGCGCGCTTGACGACGAGCGCCAGGCCCGCCACGGTGCCCTTGGCGGCGGTCCGGCCCAGCGCCGTCTGCGCCTCCTGCAGCGCCTCGATCCAGAGGTGCATCGAGCCCTCGTTCGGGGCGTTCAGATGCATCTCGAACTTGCCGTCCTTGGACGTGAGCACGAAGTAGAAGCGGCGGCCGTCCGAGCACTGGGCCATTCCCGGGCTCACGATCGTGTCCTTGAGCGGTACGGACCCGCGCAGCTCCTCCTGGTTCTCCGTGTAGTACAGCAGCTTGCCCTTCTCGATGCGGAAGAACCGGGTCTTCCAGCTCTTGTTAAAGTGCCCACGCTTGGTGAGGCACCCCTCCATGTGGATGTACGACGTCGGGTCGTCGTAGCGCTTCCACTCGTGCGGGCACTCGCTGTCGTGCACGTAGAACTTGACCGTCTTGCGCAGCGGGTCCCACGGCTCAGTCGGGTTGGCGCCCGCCGCGTGCAGCTTGGCGATCCACTTGGTCATGACGCGCTGCGACTGCGCCGAGATCATGAGGTTCCGCTGCGGCGTGGCGATCATGAAGACGAACTTCTTGTCGATCAGGTTCGTCTGCACCGACAGGTCGGCCTTGGCGCCGTAGCCAATGTCGATCGAGCCCTTGAGCCGCTTCTTGCGCTCGTCCGCGTAGTACGACAGCACGCCGTCGTTGCGCAGCACGAAGAAGCGCCAGTTCCACGTCTTGAACTGCTGGCCGCACTTCTCGAGCCAGCCCTGCATGACCACGCCCATCTCGTTGTCCTGCGGCTCGACGCTCACGTCCGCGCTGTGCTCGCTCGCCGCCGCCGCCGCCTCGGCCTGCGTCTCCCCCTCCTCCTGCTGCGGCGCGTCCACGTCCGCGTCCACACCCCCGACGTCCGACCGCGTCGACTGGCCCAGCACGTTCAGCCACGAGGACCGCAGGCTGTTCATGAGGCCGCTGTTCTGGCGGCGAGCCGAGCCGAGCGCGCCGTCTCTGTCCCGATCCGCAGCCGCGCGCTCCTCTTCGCCGCCGGCACGGTCGAGCCGCGCGCGGCCCGGGAAGGTCGCGAAGCTCGGCAGCTCGTCCGCCGCCACGTCCGTGCCGCGGCCGGAAGCCTCCTCGGCGTCCGCGCGCGTCCCCAGCTCGTCCCCCGCCGCCGTGCCGAACATGCGCGCGTCCACGAACAGGTCGGTGGCGGTCGAGGCCGAGGACAGCCCCCGCGCGCGGCCGTCGTCCGCGTCCCAGGCCGTGCGCCGCCGGTGCTCCCGCTGCTGCTGCTGCCGCTGCTGCTCCATCAGGAGCACGGCCGGGTCCTCGCTCGCGGGCAGGAAGCTCGTGTGGCGCCGCCGGCCCGGGCGGCTGCCGCTGGCCTTGGGCTCGCGCGGGTCCGCGCCGTCGGCCGAGGAGTCGCCGGCCGCGTCTGTAAGCGGCGCCGGCGGCGGCGGCTTGGCGTCCGGCGAGAAGTCGAGCGTCAGCCACTTCTTGAGCCCCATATTGGTGACCCCGAACGAAAATGCGTGCGACGAAGAGAACTGGGTTCAGAGGAATTTTTTTGCTGATATGGGCACGTTTTATTATTAATACGGATCTATTTTTTAAATAGTACCTTCTCCTGTTTGACAAAACTGGAAGCCGTATATGCTATGCGCTCTATTTCTTCAAATAGTACCCTCTTTAGTGATTTTGTACCCTCTTCTGTTTGACAAAACCGGATGCCGTATGTACAACATTCTTCTAACATTTGCAACATGTGTCATTTTGTTTTTCTTGTGTATGGGGAAAACCTTTTAAAACCTCACAGAATCCAATACGTTGTGACAAGGGATGGTACAATAAAAAATTGTCAATCAACAATTTTTTTAATCACCACAAAGCCGTACTACTAATAATTTCAAATAATAGACCGGGTGCCTGAAACAAATACAATACCATATACATTATGAGAGTGGTTGCTCCACACCGTATAATTACTTCTGGACATACATCAACATTATGCACACAAACATGCCCCACCGTACGACGAGAGCTCATTATACCACTGGTCTAGCGCGTCGTAAACTTTACGCCGGGAATGGGGCCGGCTCTCGTGGAAAAGTCAGCAGACGAGTGCGAATGCGCATTATCCGACGATGCATCATCTGTATAGTGATTCTGTAGCTATAGACTACAGTCTGTAACAGCAGTGCGTCTACTGACAGATTCCAGTTGGGAATAAACATCAAAATGTCCAGTATACACACCTATATTTTTTTCTCGAAACCAGGGCTAGGGCGAGAACGTGTGCAAAAGAAAAGGCCCGCATTTGGTAATCGCCGTTTTGGAAATGGCGATTTTGTCCCGTCGGCGCGCTCGCTGCGGCCGAACCCGCGGTCCGTCGCTGGAAAATCGCCGTTTCGTCCCCAGTCCGCGCGCGCTGATTGGTCCGCGGCGGCGCTTCTCGCGATCCGGGCCGCCTCGGTCAATCGGGTGGAAGGAAGAAGGCCGGCGCTAAGCTTACTTGTGCCCCGCCCAACCTCGACCGGGACGCGCGCGCCCCGGTGCATGCTCGTCCGCTCCGGTCCCGTCCGGTCCCGTCCGCTCCGGCCCGCCCCCGTCCTCGTCCCCACCCGTCCCCACCCGTCCCCACCCGTCCCCCGATGGCGGGCGCGACGCTCGCGCTGGACGCCGCGGACGGCGAGGCGCGCGGCCGCGCCGTCGTTCAGACGCTGGCGGCCGTGGCCGAGTCCATGGTGCAGCAGGCGGCGGCGGCGGCCGGTCCCCACCGTCCGGGGCTCGTCCCCAACGTCCCCAGCGCCCCCAAGACCAAGTTCGACGCGTTCCGCGCGCCGGCCATCTCGATCGGCGACTACCTGGCGCGCATCCACAAGTACGCGGCCTGCTCGCCCGAGTGCTTCGTGCTGGCGCTCGTGTACGTGGACCGGCTGCACCAGCTGCGCGGCGTGGCGCTGTCGGCGCTGAACGCGCACCGCGTGCTGCTCACGAGCGTTGTGCTGGCCGCCAAGTTCTTCGACGACCACTACTTCAACAACGCCTACTACGCCAAGGTGGGCGGCGTGCCCGGCGCAGAGATGAACGAGCTCGAGCTCGAGTTCCTGCTGCTCGTCAACTTCAGCCTGCACGTCACCAGCGACACCTTCGCGCGATACTACAACGAGCTCGCCAACCACGGCGTCTACCGCAGCGTGCGCGCCGCCGCCGCCGCCGCCGCGCCGGCCGCCGACCCCGCGGACGCGCTCGTGCTCACGCGCCACTTTGTCGTCCCAGACCCGGAGCAGGACGGAGCGCTCGTGTACGTCGTCAAGCGGTACCCGCGCCACCACCCGCCGGCTCTCCACCAGCAGCAGCACCAGCAGCAGCAGCAGCAGCAGCAGTTCATGCAGACCCGCGGACCCGCGGCGGCCGGTGGATTGTACGCGGGGGAGGACGCAGGGACGGGAGCGAATGCCGTGGGGACGGGCACGAACGCGGTCGGCATCGCGCGCGCCAAGAGCAGCCGCGCGTCCGGGCAGAAGCGGAGAAGCGCCGTCGCGTTGGGCGTCAACGCGTAGCCGTCCGCGTGTAGGCGTCGCCTTGCTTGCACTCAGAGAGCACACACATACAGAGAGAGAGAGCACACACACGGAGAGCACACACAGAGAGACACACACACAGAGAGAGACTGAGGCTGACGGGCTGGCAGCGACGGGAGGACGCCTCGGCCTCCTCGCGGGCCTCGGTTGTTAGGTACCATAATAGTCTTGCGCGTCGAGAGGCGACCCACTCGACGCCACCGGACGCGACTCTGCTGCATACTCCCGTGCTCCATGTATGGCTAGCTGCTGCTCCTCCTCCTCAATCCTCCTCGGTCCGCGGCCGGCCGGCCCCACTCGGCTCCCCAGCTACGAGCGGCGGCGCCAGAAGGAACCGTCCGAGACGCCCCACTGGAACTTGCGCGCGTGCTCGCGGATGAGGAAGGGCATGTCCTGGCGCTCGAGCAGCTCGAACTGCGGCTCGAGCAGCCGGCGGACGGCCGCGAAGCTGTCCTGCGGCCGGCCCTCCGCGTCGTAGGTCGCGCCGAGCCACTTGTCGCGCGGCGTGTACTCCTCCAGCCACGAGTACGGGCTCACGAGCGCCAGCACGCCGCCCGGGGCCACCAGCCGGCCCGCGTCCGCCAGGAACCGGCCCGGGTCCGGCAGCCGGCACAGCAGGTTGGACGCCAGCACGGCGTCGAACGCGCCCAGCTCCGCCGGCAGCGCGCACGCGTCCCCCTGCACGAACCGCGCGCGGTCCGGGCGCGCGCCGGCCGGCAGCCGGGCCACGCGCGGCTCGAGCACGTCCCCCAGCGCCTGCGCCTCGTACTCGAGCCGCCCGGCCGAGCGCAGCGCCTCGGCCGCGTCCGCGAAGCGCTGCGAGAAGTCCACGCCCACGGCCTCGTCGAAGTAGCGGGACAGCTCGAAGGTCGCGCGGCCCACGGCGCAGCCCACGTCCAGCGCGCGCGTCCGCCGGCTTTCGGGCGTCAGCCGCGCGCAGGCGGCGGCGGCGCGCGGCAGGAAGGCGAGCGCGTCCGCCGGCGCGAACGGGTACGGCGCGATCTCCTGCGGGTCCGCTGGGGGGGGACGAGCGGATGGGGTCAGGGGGACGAGTGGGGACGGAGGGACCGGACGGGACCGGACGGTAAACTACGAGGACGGAGGGACGGACGCACCGTAGTGGAACTGCAGGTACTCGTGGACGGCGCGCTCGGACTCGTAGACGAGGGAGCCGCTGGCGGTGGTGGACCGGACCTGCGCCCCCACGGACTTGGCGACGGAGGACGCGCGCATGCTCGGTGGACGGGTCTGCGGACGGGGGTGGTTGCGGACGGGTGCGGACGGGTGCGGACGGGTGCGGATCTGCGGACGGGATCCTCAAGATGCAGTTGCGTCACGACATTTATTTTACGGAACAGCCAACGCGACTACTACCGTAAATAAATTATATCGTATCGATGACGCAATCTTATTTAGTTTATTGTGACAAATTATTGCAACGTGTGAAAAAATCAAATTTAATCAATATAAATAAAATTGGGCGTCCAATTGGTACTGCGTACCAAAATAAGATCGCTCAAAAGAAAGTTGACCAGTACGAGTGACCAGTACGAGTGACCAGTACGAGTGACCAGTACGAGTTGCCATACAAAACCTTATACAAATTTTATAAATTTTGAGATTCGTCGTCGACGCCATTTTTATGTGACGGTAACATTTTTATGTGACGGATCCTTCAAAAGAATCTAAAAAAGACCATATTGAAAATACGGTACAACCATTTGTACAAAACAATGACTTACTTAAACTATATATAAAATTTGAGATGTCGCTTTTGTATCTGTTGTTTTGCGCCGTCTCTCTCTGTCGGTAAACTACATGAGCACCCAAGTAGACATTTTGCTCCTATCCCAACAGAGATGGTCGATTTAACAGCAGACGGCCAGTATTCCGCCGCGTCAAAGTCGACGCGAACCCGTCGTCTCCTCGTCTTTTCCTTTTGCGAACGCGTTCGGCCAGTTCCCCGCTCGACCGCCCCCCTCGACCGTCCTCCCCTTCCGGCGCGCCCCCCTCCGCTCCCGGCCGTCGCGTCCGGCCCCGAGCAGCAGCAGCCGACCTACTCCGTCCGCCCTCCCCTCCCTCCCTCCCCCTCCCTCCTCCAGCCATGTCGATCCTCCGCGAGAGCGCGCTGGAG
>JAADXX010000378.1:0-26838 GCA_023338025.1 Phytopythium oedochilum | reverse complement strand
TCCAAGTGGTGTACGCGCGCTGTTCCAACAGTTGTGGCAAGGCAAACTTCTGGGCTCGAAACGGTCACCGTCGCAAAGCGCGTGCTGGAGCGACGACATGGCCCTGGCGCATCTCGGCGGCGTGCTTCCTTCGTCAAGATTACATCCTGCACAACACAAGTAAGTCCCCGACTCCGTAGTGTCGTCGAGCACGACGACTTCGCGGCGGGACAGCAATGTGCGCTAGCAGTTACGCGTACACGGTACAAGTCCGTATGCTTTGTTTGGTCGGATAATTTCGAGACAGAGGAAGTAACCAGGAGCCTGGAGCAAACGCAGCTGAACGGCTGGGCCATTCTTCAACAACGCCTTGTTTGTAGGCTCTACTGCGTGCGTAGCCGACGGCCTGCCATTGGCGCGCGACGCCCTGAGGCACAGTGTTGTACCGGTTGAATCTCCCCGAGGCTTAGCAATCCATCTCTTCCCGAAGCCACAGTGCCGCGCAGAGCCGTGTTGTAGCGGTCGGCTCGTTGCAGTGCTGGTCATTGATTGGGTAGGTGCAACCGGGTCAGGTGCCAAACGTCGCCAATGCGTCCTGATCTATTGTAACAATATATTATTTATCAAAGGTCACTGTGCGAAGTAAAGCTATAATGACTGCCACTTCTAGTGCAACTCATTCATCCCATGTATAAAATGTCAAGAGCTCTGATGGAGGCGTCAAATCTTGCGCGAGTCTCTAGACAGGCAGATGGTTGAATCTGGGACTGCCTCTTCGCATGTCAAACGTGCAACTACGACTGCCTCTTCGCATGCCGTCAACCTCCTCAACCACCCACGTCCAGCTCCATTCTGCTCCGATGTAAGGGCCTTTGAGCAGCCTGGGCCAGATCAAAGAGGCCGCCGCATGGACACGGCGTCAAGACTTCGCCTTCGCGCCCCATACACGAGTAATGCGCCTCTCTACTATGTAGTGTCGAGCCTAGGAGGGCGAGCGTTCCTGGGGGATCTTTAGCAGCCGCAACGAAGCGGAGCGGAGCTGCGACAGCCGACCCAACCACGCAGCGATGGCAGGAAATCGGTCGCTCGCGGGGCCAAGACGGTCCATTGCCAGCAGAAAATTCGTGATACGAAACATCCGGAGCGCCTGATTGGGTTGCAGTAGCTCCTGGCGCGCGGCGCTTGTTCAAGTTGAACCTGGACACATATATGCGAAGAGCCAACCTGCTCCGCGTCAGCATCCAAGGCCGCGCTTGAACTTGGCGTCAAGCATACACGTATGCTGCTGGACGCCGCGTCGGTGGCCATCGTTGGACCACGTCGACGCTCGATGGTCGCCTTGCCTCTTCGCATGTTCGTCGTGGATACCTTCGTCCCTCTACTGCAGACTGTACCGATCAGCGACGACTGCTGTGCATGCGATGTGGCAATACAGCCTCACATCTGTATAGCTAGGCGAATTCCGGTGCCTTGCCATGGCCACAGAGTCGCGGACTACACTGCTCATTCTCCAATCTACCGCGCTCCGCACAAGCCCCCCTCATCCTCCGCCCCCTCTCAAGCTCTCTCTCTCCACCTCGCCGTCTTCTATGGTCTCCCAAGCCTCCATCGCGTTCGTCCAGGGACCGGTCGCGTCCGGCGCCGCCGCCAAGATCGCCGCCACCCTCCACGGGACCCCCGAGGCCTTCGACTCTCTCCAGCAAGTCTTCCGAGCGGTCCAGACAGAGGATGCTCGGTTCGCCGTCGTAGCGATCGAGAACTCGGCCGCGGGCACGGTGCACGCGGTCTACGACCTGCTGCTCGAGTTCGGACTCCGCATCGTGCTGGAGCGCCGTGAGGCCACGCCCGAGGGCTCGGCGCGCTTCGTGGCGCTCGCCAAGTTCCAGGACGTCGGCACCTTCAGCGGGATGCTGACCATGAGCCCGACCGCCAAGGCCGCCCGGGTCGTCAAGACGTCGCTGGTGCTCTCCTTCCCGCTCGACCTCGACACCAAGGCGAGCCACTTGCACCGCGCGCTCGGAGTCCTCGTCTCGCACGGTGTCGAGCTGCTCAAGGTCGAGAGCCGACTCGAGACTGACCAAGTGCTCTTCTACGCGGACGTCGCCGGGGCGGAGACGAGCCTGGCGGTCGCCGACGCGCTCGCCGACATCCGCAAGCTCACGCACAACGTCCGCGTGCTCGGCTCGTACGTCGACGCGACCGACTCCGCCGAGGCGGAGCTGCTGTCCAAGGTCTCGTCGCCCAAGGGCAGCGCCCCGAGCATGGCGGCCAAGTACCCGCTCAACCCGATGGTCACGGACGCCCCGCTCGGCCGGAACCTCATGATCGTCGGCATGGCCAAGCAGATGGAGGCTGCGGGCGAGCAGGTGCACTCGCTCGCGATCGGCGAGACCGACTTCCTGCCGCCTCCGCGAGCCATCGAGGCTGGCGTGCGCGCGCTGCGGGAGGGCAAAGTCAAGTACTCGCAGCTCCGCGGCGAGCCGTCGCTCCGCGAGCTCATCGCCACGTACTTGGAGACCGTCAAGGGCGTCACGTACGACCCGAACACGGAGATCCAGGTCACCGCCGGCGCGCAGCAAGCGCTCTACCACGCGCTGTACACGCTCATCCGGCCGGGAGACAAGGTCATCCTGCCGTCGCCGTCCTGGGCCGCCTACGAGGCCATCATCACGCAGGTGCGCGCCGGTCTCGTGCGTCTTCGCGGCAAGCCCGAGGACGACTACCTGATCAACCCGCAGGTGCTGGAGGAAACGCTGACGGCCAACCCTACGGCCAAGGTGCTCATGCTGTGCAACCCGAGCAACCCTGCGGGCACGCTGCACCTGCCGCACCAGCTCGAGCGGATCGCCGCCGTGCTCCGCAAGCCGCAGTTCCGCCACGTCGTGGTCATCGCCGACGAGATCTACGAGCAGATCGTGTACCAGGACGAGGGCCACCCGAAGCGCGAGCACCAGTGCTTCGCCACGCTCCCAGGCATGCGCGAGCGCACCTTCATCATCAACGGCTTCTCCAAGGCGTACGCCATGGCCGGTCTCCGCATCGGCTTCATCGCCGCCCCCAAGTACTTCGTCGAGCCGTGCATGGTGCTCCAGGGCCACTTCACTTCGACTGCGAGCACCATCGGCCAGCTGGCGGCGGCCGAGGCGCTGCGTGAGGAGCTGGAGCTCGTCCAGCAGGGCAAGTCCCGCGTCGCGCCGGAGCTCGAGAAGCTCGACGCCAAGCGCCAGTACATCACGCGCCGGCTGCGCGCCATCCCCAACGTCAAGTTCGCGTACCCGACCGCCGCGTTCTACCTCTTCATGGACCTCAGCGCCTACTTCGAGGGCCACCGCGCGCTCGCCACGCGCGCAGGCGGCGCTTCCGTCGCCAAGGCGCAGGCCGAGGTGATCCGCGACGTGGCCGAGTTCTGCGAGTTCGTGCTGCGCGAGTACCACGTGGCGCTGTCGCCGGGCGTGGACTTCGGCGAGGACTTTGGCGTCCGCATCTCGTACGCGGCCAAGATGGAGACGGTCGTGCACGGCATGGACGCGCTGGAGCACGCGCTGCAGTCGCTCACGTTCGAGCAGGTGGTCTAAGGACGGCCAGCCATCCCTTTAGTACATTAGCAAAGTGCTGCTGCATAACCTGGATACCCCCCAATGAACGCGCGTGTTGCATCACATCTATGAAGTGAATGGGCCCTCCCTACTCAAAGGTGAGCTCTCGCAGAGTCTGCTCGAGTCCGTCCATCGCGTAGACGATCGTCTCCATCTTGCCGGCGTACGAGATGCGGATACCGAACTCCTCGCCGAAGTCCACGCCTGCAGCGAGCGCCACGTGGTGGTCGCGCAGCAGCAGCTCGCAGAACTCGACCACGTCGTTGACGACCTCTGCCCGGTCCGCCTTGAACCCCTTCTTGCCCTTGAAGAAGTGGCTCAGGTCCATGAAGAGGTAGAAGGCCGCCGACGGGTACGCGAACTGCATGCCCGGGATGGCGCGCAGGCGCTTGGCGATGTACTGCCGCTTCTCGTTCAGTTCCTGAAGCACGCCGGCGTCGGCAATCCGCACGCGGCCCTGCTCGATGCACTCGAGCTCCTCCCTCAGCGCCTCCACCGCCGCCAGTTGGCCGGGCATGTTGGCGGTCGACGTCATTTGCGCCTGCAGCAGCAGACAAGGCTTGACGAAGTGCTTCGGGCCAGCGACGAAGCCGACGCGGAAGCCAGTCATGGCGTACGCCTTGGAGAAGCCGTTGATGAGCACGGTTCGCTCGAACATGCCCGGCAGCGCCGCAAAGCTCTTGTGGACGCGCCTCGGCTGGCCCGCATCCTGGTACACGATCTGCTCGTAGATCTCGTCTGAGAAGACGACGATGTGGCGGAACTGCGGCTTGCGGAGCACGGCGGCGATCTCCTCCAGCCGCGCTGGGGACAGCAGCGTGCCCGCGGGGTTGCTGGGGTTGCACAAGATCAACACCTTGGTCTCCGGGTTTACCGTCAGCGTCTCCTCCAGCGCCGTCGGGTTGAGCATGTAGTCGTCCTCGATCTTGCCCGGCAGCTTGACGAAGCCCGCGCGCACCTGCTTGATTATGGCTTCGTAGGTCCCCCAGTACGGAGAGGGCACAACGACCTTGTCTCCGGGGCGGATGAGCGCGTAGAGCGCCATGTACAGCGGCTGCTGCGCGCCGCCAGAGACCTGGACCTCCGTGTCCGGGTCGTACGTCAAGCCCTTGGCTTTGTGCAGATACTCGACGATGATGTTGCGCAGCTCGGCCATCCCGCGCATGTCCGAGTACTGCACCTTTCGCTGCTCCAGCGCGCGGATGCCGGCTTGGATCACGCGGTCCGGAGGAGCAAAGTCCGGCTCCCCGATGCAAAGCGAATGCACCGACTGGCCGGCGGCCTCGAGTTGCTTCACCGTGACGTACATTGCGAGCGACTTGGCGAGCGGGATGCTCGCCAGGATTGGGTTCAGCGGGTACTTGGCCTCCATCTCGTCTTCTTCTTGCTTTCCACTCGCCGCCGTGAGCTGAGGAGCCTTCGACCCGGCGCTAGCGTACGAACCGAGGATGCGGATGAAGTGACACAGCTCGCGCAACTGAGCCAGCGCGTCCACTACCGCAGGCTCGCGCTCGTGACCAACGACGTCGGCGTAGAACAAGAACGACGCGCCGCTCGCACCCGCAGCGGAGGCAGCGTCTGTATGCCACGGGCGGCTCTCGATCTTGGCCAGCGAGATGCCGCGGCTCGCGAACACGCCGAGCGCTCGGTGCAGCTGTCCGAACTTGTCGCCGTCGGGGAACGCGAACACGATCGACGTCTTGCCGGGAGTTGGAGAGGCGACAGACGCTGGTAGCTTGGCCGCGGTCGTGTTCTTGGCCAGCAGCAAATGCCGCGAGGCGTCTTCCTCAACGTGCTCTCCGACAGCGACGAGCTGGTACTTGAGCATCAGGTCGTACACGGCGTGGCTCGTCCCGGACGCCGCGTTCTCGACGGCGATCGCAGCGAAGGTGGCGGCGTCGGCCTTGACCGCGGCGACTGCGTCCTCGTCGGATGCGAACAGCTTGGTCTGAGCGCTGGTGTGGCCGCCAGCGAAGGCCTTGGCGGCGGTCGCCGACTGCGAGGCGAACGCGATCACCTCGGTGGCTGCGGGACTGCTGCCCATTGCGGCCGCGTGCTGGAAGGAGGAGGCGTCCGTCGGGTGCTGCTGCTGCGCGAGTCAGCTAGTTGGCAAATGGAGGAGTGCCGACCGGAGAGCTCGGAGACCGACGGCCGCTCGCAGCGAGCTCGTCCAAGCGTCCGATTGGAAGAAAAGATCGCGCGGGTGACAGACAGAGCAGTGACGCACGCTCCGTCAGGATGGTGACGCAGCACGAGTGATGGTCAATGACGTATCCATTTCCTTGATCTTGAGGAATGTATGGGATCTGTATTCGAGTGAGCGCGGTACTTGGCTCCTCCTCTTGAACTGGTCGCGTTGATGAGTGACTCAAGCGGCGGAACGCTTACCGAATCCATAAGAATAAGCTCGCGATCGTCGAGAGACGCGACTAACGTTTTTCGCGTAAAGGAGTAAGAAAAAGCTCGCGATCGTCGAGAGAGACGCTCATGGATTTAACTCCTGATCGGCCTCCTTGGCAATCATCATCGAGAGATTTCTCAATAAGCATCGCCATTACTCGCCGACTGCGTGGTTTGGAGCCCATCAGTTGATTGATCGCTCCACGACGAGCTTCCCTCCCGAGTAGATACGCGATCACGGTGACGACACGCCAGACGCCAATGAACTGCGAATGGAACTGCGCAGCGTGTGCCGATTCGGGCACTGATTGTGGGCAGATTTGATTAGATGAGTAGAAGATGTGCAGCTCATCTTCACTCGGTCGAAAATCGCATCGATTTGATGACGAATGCGCCGACCTCCGTGACTCGGAAGAGTTTTCGTCCATGACACATCGCGGGCGATCCTTTCGCCAGCACGGGGCTGCTTTAGCAAGCCTGCGATACTCTAACGTGGTCGGCCAAGTTGCACTGAAGTCACTCTCTCGGTCGCAAATCGGGGCGGATGTCAGTCTACTCACACTCACTCGTTCTATGTCTTGCTCGTCGAGACTCGCTCGATTGGTGTGTCGTGGTCGAATGGTTGACTGCAGTTGTCGCTGATCATGTGCACGCAACCAAGTTGCATACGGTGAACAGGAACAGCGGGAGCACCAAGTTGTCGATTTGCGCCGTCGATGCTTCCATCAGACTCGTGAGCAGCACACCGCCCCCAAAGAGCGCCAACTGATGGCGAAGAAACGAGCATTTGTCAGTGTACACCCACAGGGAAGCATACACCAACGCAAGCAATGACTGACCTGTAGCCAATCGCCATCCCATGCGTGTCCGTGAAAGTCGTGGAAGAACGCGGATGCGGCGCCGATCGACACGAAGATGGCTGCCGTTCCCTCCACTGTCTTCTTCCCGAACAGCTTTCGCCGGCCGATGATCGATCCGACTACTGCACCCATCGCGTCGCCAACACCAAGCGCGAGAATTCCGGCGTTCGAGGTAAGTGCAGTTTCCGTCGGCCGAGTACTGGCGAACGCTAACCAGAGCGGCAGCGCGCAACCGAGCAGGAGGTACGAGTGCGTCAGGATCACGCGGCCACCTTCCCGATGATCGATGAACGCGTTCATGAAAACTGCGATCGTCTCTCCAAATGGGGGGAGAGCGAGCGCTCGAACGCACTCGACCAAGACGAACACGCTCAGGGCGACACCGTAGCTGAGCGCCAGCATTGGCGCGTCGACAAAGTACGCCGGAACAAACATGACGACGACGAGTAGGTGGAAGAGCTTGCGCGCGATGATAGTCCGAAGTCCCAGACGCCGAGTCAGCACGGCGAAGAGCGGCACCAGCACCACGAGGCAAGCAACCCAGTACACGATGAGCCCGACTCGGACCAGCTCTGCTCCGAATATGAAGTTCACCAGCCACTGGAACGGATTCCACGTCTCGAGAAGAAAACAGCTCCACGGGTACAGAACACCGCCGACGACTGCCGCTGCAATGAGTACGAAGACCACCGACACTCGGGCAGCCGGAGGCGTCGCAACTACCGCGGGGTCAGCCGAGGCATAGGCTTTCAACAGCGGGGCGACGGCAATACTGACGAGTAGAGAGCCAAGAGTCCCGACCTCCAGAGCGAACACATAGTCTTCCCGCTCGACCTGAAACAGCATCCAGGAGTGCATCGTTGCCTCGGGTAGATCCACAATGTCTGTTTGGTTGAGCTACATATAGAAGCAACAGTGGAGCGAACCGGGTCTGTTAATCCCAGGACAGAGACACAGATGAAGAGGGTGACTCACCTTGTAGGCAGTAGCGAGCACGAGATCAAAGAGGCACATGCCGATCCCCTGGGCCATGAGCACTGCCTCTCCGATAGTGAAGGATCTCGGCAGCCACTTCAATCCATAGAACAGCACAGCGCCGACAACAATCCGACAGCAGGAGGCGAGGATCCAGCGACCATCAGCTTCGACCTGCGCCTCCCGGAAAAGCAGCGGCAGGATCGCCGCGTCGACCAGCGCGACGATACTCGGAGACAGCGACCGGAACAGCGCGATCTTGAGCAGCACGCTCACGCCGATCGACACGCTCGTCCACGTGTAAAAGAAGGCAAAGCTGGACGCGCCGAGGTCTTCGTGGCGCTCTGTCAGCAGGCGACTGAGCAGCACCAGCGGCGGGAGGACACACCCGACCACGACGCCGGCGTCCCGCTCTCGTCTTAGTAGCATGCGCATCACGCGTCAGACGACCGGCGCAGCCATTCCAACAGCGGCACCAGCAGTCCATCTACCTTGAAAGCTTGCGCAGCGCGTCGGGCAGACGGTGGGGCCGCACGAGCGCCCATACGACGGCGGCGAAGCTCAGGAGGTGCAGCACGAAAAGAACGCGCGGGAGCATCTCTCGCTGCAGCAGGCGCAGGTCGTGGCCGCTCTCGTGCAGCAGCAGTGAGGACGCGTCCAGCTCCTCCTGGCGCCGCGCCAGGACCGTGGCCCAGCCGCCCACAAGCGCGAGCGCCGCCGCCTCCACGACGCCCGCCGCGCGATCCTGCCGCCGCACCTTCCCCATGCTCTTATAGAAATGGCGATCGCCGGCGTTTTTCTGTGTTGCATGTGGGCAGCAAACATATTGCGTGTGGTGTACATAAATGAATAAGTACTTACCGTAACAGTCAGAATAAACTGCCGAGCCTTTTGGTTGGCCGAGGGCGGCGTCGACCCAGTTTGTTCCCCTTCGTGGTCGAGATCGAGAAAAGCGAGCGACGAAGGCAAGATGGTGATCTCGGGCAGCCGCTGGGGCGATGAGGACGACGGTGCGTGGCGCTAGGTATGCAGGGGACGGAAGGGGAGAGGTCGAGGGGCTGACTTTCGCGCTTTGGTGGCCGCCGCAGACCTGCTGCCGCCGCGCACGGAGAGCGAGCCGGACGCCAACGGCGTGCGCACGATCGTCGAGTGGAAGTACAACGACAAGGACCAGAAGGTCAAGGTGACCAAAAAGGTCAAGAAGGTGACCGAGGTGAACAAGGTCAGCAAGCGCGCGCTCGAGCGCAAGAAGTGGGCCAAGTTCGGCGCCGCGCTCGAGGACGGCGACAACGCCAACGTGACGTACAAGTCGTACGAGGAGGTGCACCTCGAGGACCCGAACGCCGACCAGGTGCTCCCTGGCGAGAAGAAGGAGGAGGAGAACATCTTCGCCGGCGTCAAGAACTCGGTGCGTGCGGTTATTTCGTGGCCATCGCTCCTCCAGCAGGGTTGAGTGCTAACACACTCGTGGGGTTGACGTCCTGATCCATTATCGCAGTCGATCGTGGTGTGCCGTCACTGTGGCATGGTGGGCGACCACTGGACGCTCAAGTGTCCGTACAAGGACACGCCCAAGGAGGAGATGGAGGCCGACATGGCCGCGCGTGCCGAGAGCGGCGCGCCTCCCGCCTCGGCCGCGCCGATATCGGCCCCGGACCGCAGCGGCTCGGCGCTGGACGGCGCCTTCGGCTCGGGCAAGTACGTGCCGCCGAGCCTGCGCGGCCGCGCCGGCGGCGACTTTGGCGGCGATGCGCAGCGCGACGATGACCGCGACCAGGCGACGCTCCGCGTGACCAACATCTCGCCGGACACGCGCGAGGACGACCTGAAGGAGCTGTTCCGCGCGTTCGGCCCCGTGGCGCGCGTGTACCTGGCCAAGGACCGCGAGACGTTCCAGTCGCGCGGCTTCGCGTTCGTCAGCTTTGTGTACCGCGAGGACGCGGAGCGCGCGCTCAACAAGCTGCAGGGCTACGGCTACGACCACCTGATCCTGAAGCTCGAGTGGGCCAAGCCGTCGACCAAGCCCGCGGAGCAGGACGCCGGCAGCATGGGCACGACCTTCCGGTCCGGCTACGGCAAGGCGCTGCCGCAGAACGTGGCCCCGCCCCCGCGCAAGTAGGCGTCCGGCTCGTTGGCTGCGACCCGAGCGGTCGGTGCTCCGCGTGCATGGGACGACGCGTAAAGCCCCATAGTAATATGCATTCGACTCGTGCTTTACCTTTCCGGTTGTCGTCGGGACTCTTCTTCCGCCCTCGCACGTTCACCCTCAACCGTCTCCGTTCTCACTTTCGGGGGCCACGCGGCTGTCCCTCCTACCCTCATCTAGCAACTCAAGAGCCAACATTCCGCAAGGGAGACGCTGTCTCAACTTCAAAGCCAGAGAAGAAACGACCCGAGAAAGTCCAAGCAAGCAAGCAAGCGATCGATCGATCGATCGATTGATCGCGGAGGGAACCGGCGCCAGGACGACAGCGCGGAGGACGCACAGAAGCCACAGAGACATGGAGCGCGAGCTGGAGAGCAAGGCGGCGGCGGCGCCGTCGAGCGGCGACGTGGCGTTTCCGGCGAGTCTGGCGTGGGTGGAGCGCGGCGCGTCGCTGATCCGGCGCATGAACTCAGAGCGCATCGCCGAGGACCCGCGCGTGCGCCGCCTGCTGCTGCAGCTGCCGCCGCCCCCGGCGCATCACGAGAGCGCGGCGCTTGGAGCTATACCCGAGGCGGCGAGCGGCGGCGACGGGACGGAGGACGTCGAGGAGAAGGCGCTGCCGCCGCTGCCGACTTTTGTGTCGGCGTCGTCTCAAGAGAGCTTCGAGGAGATCGAGGCGGCCAAAGACGACGACCAAGTCAAGCAGGAGAGCGAGAATGTCGCGTCCAACGCGTACCGCGTCTTGCTGTGGACGTACCGACTGCAGGCGTCGCTGCAGAGCACGCTCCAGTACGCGCTGTTCGCAAAGACGTCCGAGGACGGGTACTTCATCCCCATCGCCCCGCGGTAAGCCCCCAATGTGCTTATGTCAAGGCTGTCTGATCGACTTACGAGCAGTTCCTGCCTTGATTGTGTGGAATCGCAGCGTTTTCTGCATCGCGCCAGCGTACGTCAACATATTCAACCGGCTTTTCGCAGCGCATTCCACCTCGCGGATGTGGAGCAGCGCAGTAAAGCTGCTCGAGCAACTCGACAGCTTGCTGGACAAAAGGTGAAGTGGACGGAAGCGTGTGTCACTCGCTACTCGATGCCGAGACTGACGAGACACTTGCGATACAGGTTCGAAGGTGGCGCATGCGTTTTCGACTGCGGACTCTTCGACGGCGTCAAGCGGATGCATCACAAGCCGCTGATTTACGATGAATTCTGTGGTAAGGACTACCACGTGTTGTATAAAATCGCTTCGAGACATTAGGAGACTCATTTGCACTACTTTCGTTGCCAACCCAACAGACGGACGTATTGCTTCCATCTCGTACTGCCGCGGCGCGATCCCTTCCATGCACTCGAGCTTTGTGATTTCCTCGACGGTGGCAGCATGGCTGGACTTTAAGGAGAGCAATGTGGCGGTCCTGCTGGCCCCGAACAACGAGCAGATGAGCGTGTTTGCAACGTGCTGCGCGCTCTACTGTACTGATGCAACATCGTTCCCCGAAAAGTTCGCCCATGAGATCCTCGATGTGTACGTGCAACGACTATGGCGACGCTTGCTGTTGGAATCCACTGACGCTGATGGCATTCGTGATTGCACAGCTACCAGCAACACATTCGAGGATCGGAGACATGGCCGGCTAAACTCCAAAGGACGTTTAGCGCCACCGAGTCGAAGAATGTGGCGTACACTGGCGGCCTTCCGAGACCCCAGGCTAGATTCGTTGCAGACTTTTGCAAGCTCCTCGAGATGCGAGAGCAGAAGCTGTCGGAGTGCGCGAACTTGCCAGTTTTGGAGGAGAAGAAGAACAAGCTAACGGGCGTCACAGTAACTCCAGCACCGCAGGACATTTACATTCGCCAGATCGAGCTACTCTCCGGTGACGCGTCGAGCTCCACGGCCTCGACTGATGTTGGTGCGAATGCTGGAGCGAATGCAGACGTGTGCCGGCCGTACTTTGTGATCCAGAACGAAAAGGGCGTACTGTTTTCCAGCATGATCAATGGCGTTCGCAACGTCAACCTATTCAGCGGGACGCACGTGTTCCGGGTGTGGAAGCAGCTGAAGGGTTGCACCGATCTGGTGTTCAAGATGTATCACCTGCCGTTTGGTCGCCAGGGCGAGCTCATTTTCGAGTGCCGGCTGCATGTCAGCATGCTCCTCGACCGACTTCAAGATGGGACATGCGAAGCCCTCATGGATGAAGAATCCAGAACTGTTGTGCTTTCGGTGGAAAGCGGCGACTTCGACTGCATTGCGTCTGGGTACACGTTGCCAAAGCAATTCGGTGTGAAGCTCACCTTTGCGCGTGACGCAAGCGCGTTCAGAGACGAACCTGGCACACCTCCGGCTTCTGCCGTGGGAGAAACGGATCGTAATTGTCGGCCGAGCGCAACGGAGGAGTCTGCTGCATTGATTGCAGACGTACCGAGTCAGCCACGTTCGTTTCACGGCCCGTCAGCCATATCCGGACAGCCGAAGCCGATTCGATACGACGGACCGTCCGTTGTTTCGTTCCTTGTTGACCAGCCCAACGTCCGCACAGCCTTTGGAGACTGTCGCCTCGACAAGATCGATGTGTTGCGCCGCGTGCAACGGAATCACCTGGACATATTCCTGCTCTTCCATGTCGATATCGGAGGCAGCACTACAAAGGTGCTGCCGTACCGCCACTTGTTCCGTTACATCCTCCCCGATCCGATCCGCGAGCGGATGATCATGATGGGCGCCTCTGAAGACTCGCTGAACGAGACGTCACCGTCTGCGTTCTATGAAGGCCCAGGTACGCCGAGCTTTCGGTTCACGACGCGTTCGCTTTCGCAATGATGAGCACTAACTTCACTCTGTTGTTGCATTGCACAGGAATGTCGTTCGATGAAGAGTATGCTCGATGGCTCCAGCACCAGTACGACACGGACTTTGGTGAGGTTGACGTTGGTGTAGTGCCCACGATCACATTCACAAGCTAATGCTGCTGTGCGTTCTTGATTATATTCCAGACATCCGGAGCAACACCGTCGACGACGTGCGTTCTCTTGCGGATTGCGTCTGAATGGCTCTCGTCTTGATATCCTCACCCGATTCGATTCGCGTTTGTCGTTGCTGCAGTGGGTCACCGGGATTTCTCTCGCAGATATTCAGCCCAGTGATGAATATCGTGCAGGTGAGGCAGCCGTAGGGCCAGCGCACTACTTCGTACTGCTCTCTTCAGCGGAGATGTCTTCCCTTCTCGTCCGACTGACCGTGCAAATCTTGTGTGTCTTGTCTTGTTCAGTGAGCCTCGCAGTTGCAGTCAGCCAAGACCTGACGCCTCCTGCCCCCATCCACGGCCGACCAGCTTTCTCGTACGTTACACGGCTTTCCTTCTTCACCTCGCATGCCACAAGCAATCTAATCTGCTCGCATGTAATATCAGCCGTGGTGCGTCGCCGGCTCTGATCCAGCAGCTTCCGACGTACATTTTCAGCACACCCAAGCAAAACGCGTCCGCCGCCAGCCCAGAGTACGGATGGATGGCACACACATCGGCTAGTGCTACGTACGATCGTCTGACGGGCTGTGATCGTCGGTTTGGTGTCGCAGCTGCCTGGTCTGCCGCTGTTGCTTCGAGCTCGGCGAAGAGATCAAGTCGCTGCCGTGCTTCCACTCGTACCATTCGGACTGCATCGACTCGTGGCTGTCGCTCAACAAGGTCTGCCCCGTGTGCCAGTTCAGCATTGACCAGACAAGCTGAGCGGATGACCAAGATGCGATCGTCGTCACGTGAGGGGGATCGACCGATCGGGTTCGTGCAGAAACGTGAATACATTTGATAGATAACTTATGGGCTCTCGCGGTTGGGAACGCCAGCGGGCGTCCGGTCTGCGCATGCAGCCAGCCCCTCGGCGTCCCCGAGCAGCCGCGTCGGTCATCGTCACGCTGTCACTTCCTCCTGTCGCCCGGCCAAAGTAAGTTGGGATCGTTCATGCTGTCGCTCGCATGCTGGTATACACCGCGGTGTATCTGCTGACTGGCGTCGCGCACGCTTAGTGGTTGATGAAGAAGGCCTGGAGCAGACCGATGAGGAGACCGAGCACGCCGCCCATGAGCACGAGCTTCCACTCGTCCTCCTCAAAGATCGGGTGCAGCAGGTTCTCGAACTGCTCCGAGCTCAGCAGCTTCATCTTCTCGCGCATGGTCACCTCCAAGTCCATCGCGACCGTCGCGTAGCTCTCGATCTGCCGCAAGCTGTCCGGGAACAGCTCGACGATCTGGTTCGTGATGTCGTCCTTGATGTTGGCGTACGTCTCCTCGCCAATGCTCAGGTTGATGATCTTCTGCGTCATGGCGGCGCCCGCGTTCACCGACTCCTGCACGTTTTCGTAGACGAGCTCGAACAAGCGGTCCGAGTACGGGCCCTTCAAGATGGCCTCGATGATGTTGCGCGAGTTGAGCACGTCCGTCGCGACCATGCGGCCGTAGACCTTGGCTACCTCGTCTTGCCGGCGCAGGAAGAGTCCGTGGAGCGTGAAGCACAAAAACTTGCGCGGGTTCACGGGCTCGAAGATCATCTTGAGCGCGAGCCAGTTGGTGATCGTGCCGACGACCAGGCCGATGACAGGGAACACGACGAGGCGGTCCGAGTAGACGAACCAGAGCCCCATCTGCATCAGCCCGAAGAGGCCGCCCATGTACGCGCCAGAGTTGCGGATGAACGCCAGCTCCGAGTAGCCGCACGTGACGAACATGTTGACGAGCAGCTGCTTGTCGCGGGTCATGTTGGTCACGACCATCGTCTCGAGGTCGAACACGTCCTCGATGTTGTTGCGGATCTCGTCCATGAGCGCCTCGATGTGCACGGGCGCCTCCTCCTTGACCTTCTCGATGATCTCCTCCTTGACCTTGGCCGGCAGGATCGCCCACAGCTCCGGGTTGTACTTGAGCGCCATCTCCTCGATGACTGACTGGATCGTGTTGAACAGGATCGGCTCGAGCTCCTTGACGACCTCCGACGGCTCGATGCGGGAAAACACCTCCGAGACCTGGATGAGCTGCGTCGTCATGATGCGGACGGCCTGGCGCGCCATCTTCTCGCCCTTGTGCGGCACGATGCCCTGCCACCCTAAGCCCGTGTTGGTGCCCGGGATCTGCAGGCAGCCCGTGTACTCGAGCGGGTAGAACGTCATGAAGAGCGCCATCCAAATGTGGATGTACGTGAAGCCGACGCTCACGAGCGGGATCGAGCCGTACTTGAGCAGCTGCTCCGAGCTCACGCCGGCGTCCTCGAGCGGCTGCTTGAGCACCGTGAAGCACAGCACGGCCGCGATCACGAAGAGCACCATGAGCACGAGCACGGGGACGGACGGCAGCTCGATCATGGGCGGGAACTTGACCGGGGTCGTGCGCTGCCGCTGGCCGGACGAGAGCCGGCGCTGGCGCGCGTTCTTCGGCTTGTCGCTCAGCCGCGGCGTCATCTCGAGCGGCATAAAGTCCGTCACGATCGCCACGGGCTCCTCCGAGCTCGCCACCTGCACCATCCCGAGCAGCGTGAAGCGCAGACTCGTCGCCAGGTCCGTCGGCTCGAGCGCGGCCCACTTGGCGGCCGAGAAGCGCAGCGCCTCGGCGCCCGTCACGCCCTGCAGCTGCGGCGCCAGCGACGCGTAGCGCCCGCTCTCGAACTTGCGCAGCCACGCGCCGAACTGCTTGGCCGTCCACGCCCCCGGGCTGAGCAGCAGCGCCTCTTTGGCCATGGCGGGAGAGGTAAGTTTCCAAACTAGTGCGTCGGCCCTGAAGGGCGGAAGGGGGCCAGCGAGCGGCGAACAGGCGCCGAGGGCAACCAGGCGCGGAGCGCAACCAGGCGCGGAGCGCAACGGTCCGTCCGCTCGATATAAACAACACGCGCGCGCCGTCCGTGAGCGCCGCCGCCGCTGTCGCCGATCGCCCAATCCTCCGCTGTCGCTCCGCCCGTTTCTATTCCAAGCGGTGCGCTTGGAAGGCGAAAATGGGGGGAAGAAGGCGGACGTGGGAGGTGGACTCCGAGCGACTCTTATTCGTCAACCATTGAAGAATTAACTTGGATGGAGTAAGGTGGTCGACCCTCGATTCGACAACCTCAAGTCGTAACGACTGAATGATTATAGAAAAACAAGATTTTAACCAATGAAAGCGCAGAATGATTTAAATCGTGATTACGCCAGAGCAGAACTGACCATCCAACCAATTGTCGATACTATAAGGTAGCTAAAGATTCTCGTCCTCATGTTGGTGGTTGCTTCTGCATCACAGCAGCATCGTTGCATAAGTGCTCCCAATGTCCACAGAGTGTTTGGCTGGATCCACCTCGAACAGTACTTTTACCGCTGATCGTGTGCTACTTACGCTGCTTTGGTCGACTTGACGTGCTCCATGCGTATCTCGACTCGCGCGTCAAAGTTGACGCGCGTGAGGGTTGCTTGCTGTAAGTCATTGACGGAACACATCGGCGTTGCGAATTTCGTTAACGGTCGCTGTAGGAGCACCAACGCGAGAGCGTTCCGTTCCCATGCGCCGCGGGGCGGGTCGTCCGCCCAAGAACAGAGGCGCACTTACCGCGATATCAGTGGAGAGGACTTTTACGAGCCTAGCCGACTAACAGAGTTGTTCACCTCAGGTCCCAGGAAGGCTCCAACTTCTCTCCCCGCAGACACCATGGTCTTCTCGCGCAGAGAGTTTCGGTCGATGTGCATGGGCTTCTTCCAATCGCGCGATGCGAATACGCACATTACTGATCGAGCTTCATTACTCTTTCGTCGTGCTTTGTTGACACACCTAACAACCCGCGACACAGTCCGAACAGCAGTCGAAGCGATCCTGTCGGAGGTCGACCCGCGACGTGTCACGGTTGACACCTTGGCTGAGGTATTGAGGCAGTACGCAATTCGACCGCAGCAACAAGCACGATCCAGGCCCGCCCAGCTCAGTATTGACTTGCGTTGGACCTACCGGGCCTTGCTCGGTCAGCGTGTAAATGAGGAAGGCCGGGTTCAAGTGCTTGTCGATTGGGCTTCTACGTGGGAGCATATTGACAACGTACCCAGAGAACAAGTTGCTGCATATCAAGACAATCAGCGTGACAAGCGCACTGCGCGGCGCCGTGCTCGCCGCGATCGTCAGCAAGGCATCAAAACCCGACCGCACAACGGCAGCAACTGACAAGAACTGCAGCGCTAGCGCTCGTCTAATTCGGAACGTGAAGGAGATCACGATTCAGCAAAGACACGCATATACTCGTTTCCGCTACGCTTACTGAATCGCGCCATGCTGCTAAACTGTTCGTTACTCACTAAACAAGGGCAACCCACTTGTTCGGAGCAACGCAGCTTCGGCAGTGATATCATGAGTACAATCTAGGGCAAGAAACATCGGTATCAGGAGTGAAGTCAAGAATCTTGATGGTCGAGTTAATATGTCGCACCAAGTAAAAAGGTAACCACAAACCGCTGCTGTTAGTGACCTTGCAACGTAAGAGGTAGCAACTACGACGTCACGTACCATATTGTAACTGATACAAATCGCGCTGCGGTAGGCTGCACGGAAGATGGCGCAGACTCTTGTCGGCAGCGCGATGGGAGCGCAGGCGATGATCGGCAGTTCGGTCGATGGCGCAGGCGCTGGACGGCGGCAAGTTGTGAAACGACAGGAACTCTTCGCAGCCGCTGTGTCATTGGAGCGCAGAGTCTTTCGCGTTCTCTCTGCATGCGTTCCTACACTGTGTTCATGCTCTTCATGGTCGAGCACGATTTCGTCGAGCAATATCGGCTGCTAACATTAATATCGTATTGGCGGTAGTGACAAGTAGCGCATACACGCATCCATATTGTCAACTAGCGCATATACATCTCACACCTTCCACCTCTGTCCCATAAAGAGTAAAGAGTATCGCCTTCAACTCTGCATTACATCCAGCGCCATGAACCACACTTCACGGAACGCAGTCTCCTTGACCAGGATGCCGGCCGAAAAAAGGAAAAAGCAGCGGCCAAGAAGCGCCGCCGAGTCGTCCGTGGGAACGCTCGCGCCGGCCGCCGCTCCCCCGCGCTGCTCCATCCCGCGCGCGCGTCTCCCGCTCCGTCCCCCGCGCTGTGTCCTCGCGCCGTCCGCGCCCTCGTCCGCCCGCTCTAGCCGCCGGGATGAGCGCGCTTCGGCGGCTAACGGCGCGGTCTCCGCTGCTGAGCGCGTCGGCGTCCGGTGTGCGGCCCTCGCTCGCCCTCGGCGCCGCGCTGGCGCACACGGAGGCGGCGGCGTCTCGCCCTAGCCGCGCGGTGAACGGCGCGGCCGCTCGCTCGGCAACCGACCGGCGGAAGCGGCACCTGCGCGGCGGCCGCGCGCCTCCAGTCAAGGACAAGGACTCGGCCCCGGCTTCCGCCTCGCCTTTGAGCGCCAGTGACACCGCGGCGGCCGGCGCGGAGGCCCCCAAGAGCGGAAGCCGGCTCCGGTTCAAGGACGGCAAGCCGTGGATCACGGTCATGGGGCTGGGCGGCGCCGGCAGCAACGCCGTGAACAACATGATCGCGTCGCAGCTCGAGGGCGTCGAGTTCATCGTGGCCAACACGGACTGCCAGGCGCTCGGGCGGTCGCTGGCGCCGCACAAGGTGACGCTCGGCAAGGAGATGACGCGCGGGCTCGGCGCGGGCTCCAAGCCCGAGCTGGGCCGCCGCTCGGCCGAGCTGCAGCGAGACGAGGTCGCCGCGCTGCTGCGCGACAGCAACATGCTGTTCATCACGGGCGGCATGGGCGGCGGCACGTGCACGGGCGCCGCGCCCGTGGTCGCGCAGATCGCGCGCGAGCTCGGTATCCTGACGGTGGGCGTAGTGAGCACGCCCTTCCGGTCCGAGGGCCCGAACCGCACGCGCGTGGCGCACCAGGGCGTCAAGGAGCTGGCCAAGGTCGTCGACACGCTCATCGTCGTGCCCAACCAGAACCTGTTGGCGCTCGCCACGCCCCAGACGACCATGATCGAGGCCTTCCGGTACGCGGACGACGTGCTGCTGGACGGCGTCAAGGGCGTCACGGACCTGATCGTGCGCCCGGGACTCGTGAACCTCGACTTCGCCGACATCAAGACCATCCTGGCCGGCGCCGGCCGCGCGCTCATGGGCTCGGGCCGCGCCAGCGGAGAGCTCCGCGCGCAGCAGGCGGCCGAGCAGGCGCTCGTGACGCCGCTGCTGGGCGAGCTGCCGACCGAGTCGGCGCGCGGGCTGCTCGTGACGATCCGCGGCGGCGAGGACATGACGCTGTTCGAGGTGGACCGCATCATGGACATCATCCGCGGCCGCGTCGCGGACGACGCCAACATCATCTTCGGCACGTGCTACGACGCCTCGCTGGAGGGCTCCGTCCACGTGTCCATCATCGTGAGCGGCATCCAGACGGACGTGATCGCGCCGCCCGTGGCGCGAGGCATGGCGACTGCCGGTGCCAGGATCGACCACGAGGACGCCAGGTCCGTCGAGCGCTCGGAGGTGGACGCTGCGTCGGCGGAGGCGGCGACTCCGGAGGCGGATGTCCCGCGCAAGGGGCTGTTCGGCCGCTTCTTCTCTCTGTAGAGCGAGTGCTGGTGCATGTAGACAGACGCAGGGCGGATGCGTGAGAGGTGAGGCGGTACAGTGGCGTGTTCAGCATGGGGGGTGGGTTCTCTCGAGCCGCCAGGGCGGGTTATCAGGGCGCTTTCGTGTTTCCCAAGCGCGATGCGAGCGTCGGCACTCGCTGCGTGTCGTCGGCCGGCGCTACGAGTCCTTCCCGTCCAGCCACCGACTCACCTACACCGGCCGCGACACACCCACACACCCATACACACACGGCGATCGCAGCCAGCTACGCCTTACGACAGCTGGGCGATCGCGCGCTCGACGTTGGAGCGCGCGAACTGCAGCAGCTCCGGGTCGCGCTGCTCGGCCGCCAGCTTGAGCAGCCCGTCCGCCGCGTCCTTCTCGTACCCGACGCTCTTGAGGAGCGCGACGCCGCCCAGCACGCTGGCCACGCGCTTGCGGAACGCCGCATTCTCGAGGTTGATCGTGCGGAACTTGTCCTCCGCCGGCTTCTCCAGCAGGTTCTTCAGGTACACGTTGAGCGTCTTGAGCGCCACGAGCCCGTCGTCGCCCACGCGCTGCTTCTTCAGCAGCTCAATGTTGGCCAGCACGGCGTCCTTGGGCGCCAGCTTCGCGCTCGCCTTGGGCGCCGCCTCCGCCGCGGCCTTCTCTCCGCGGAGCGTCTCGACCGGCGGCAGGTCGATCGGCGCGCCGCCGAGCCGCCCGCCGCGCGCGCGGCGCTCGAGCTTGTCGAGCTCCAGCTGCCGGCGCAGCCGCTCGCGCTCGCGCTTGGCGTCCTCCTTGTCCTTGCGCAGCTTCTCGGCCGCGAGCCGCCGCTGGATCGCCTCGAACTCCTCGCGCGCCTCGAGCGCGCTCTGGCCCGTCGTGCGGCGCGCGAGCTCCTTCTCGCGCTGCTCGGCCTTCTCGCGCTCCTCGCGCTCGACGCGCTTGGCCTCGATCCGCGCCTTGAGCTCCGCGACCTTGGCCGCCTTCTCCTCGGCCGTCAGCGGCTTCTTGGCGTGCTGCGCCAAGTCGACGAACTGGATGGGCGCGTCGATGTCCGGGTCGTCCTGGTGCTCGCCGACCCAGTTGATGGCCAGCTCCAGGCCCTGCCCGTCCGTCGCCAGCAGCGCCTTGCGGGACCGCAGCTCGTCGAAGCCCATCTCCAGCAGCTGGCCCAGCAGCTCCTCGTTCACCGGCGGCGCTGCCCCGCCGCCCGCCGCCTCAGCCTCTTCGGCGTCGGCGGCGGGACGGCAGACGCCCGTCATGGGATCGCAGACCGCGCTCGAGTCCGGCACAGCAGCGGGAGCACAGGCAGGAGCGGCACAAGCATCAGCAGGAGCAGCAGGAGCACAGGCAGGCGCTGGGGCGGCGCTGGGCACGATGCTGACGTCGTTGAAGCGCTTGAGCCGCGCGGCGCGCGCCTCGGCGGTCGACAGCGTCGGCGCGCCGCCGCCGCCGCCGCCGAGCGCCACGCCGGCCGACGCGAACGGGTTGAAGGCCGACTGGCGCCACTGCTCGATCTTCTGGCGCAGCTTGTTCGGGTCCGCGCCCACGAGCTCGTCCACCTTTTGCTGGCTCAGGTAGAAGTGGAACGTCGGGAACCCGCGCACGCCTGCAGTTGGAGTAGTCGATACAGTCAGTCAGACCCATACTGTCTCCATAGTGTACACTCACGCACGAAGCCCAGCCAAGACTACGGCACGTACCGAGCGCGCCGATCAGCGAGCGGTTGCGCCCCTCGTCCACCTGTGTGCACGCAGTCCAGTGTGTTAGTACCGCCGCTTGATGCACTCGCTCTAGTGTATGGGAGCGCGCGTGTACCTCGAGGAAGACGACGTCCTGGTACGTGCGGCTCAGCTGCTCGTACACGGGCTTGATGGACTTGCACGGCCCGCACCAGGTGGCCGAGAAGTCCACGACCACGAGCTTGCCGCCGGCGCCGCCAATCTGCGCGTTCCAGTCCGCGTCTCCGTTGATCTCGACCACCATGCTTGCTGCTGGCGAGTCTCCACGCGGCGGGCAGTCGATCTTTACCGGCCGAAGGTGGCGAAGAATTCTCGTGTACACTCTGTATCTACATGATTATTAATCAATAATTTAGGAAATACCTACAGTACTTTGTGATGACGCTTACATCACGACGTCGCAGGGCAACGGCAACAAGGTCGCCCTCCGCCACGACAGACGCCGCGTTGCATTGCTCCAGAACCTTCGATCGTGAGGCTGCGCTCGGTGCCGAGAAGCGGACTGTCCTCGGCGCGAGGACCGCATGCACGCGCGAGCCTTCAACGTTCGTGTCGAATCATGATCTCCCTAGTTTGTGTCCGTCTTGGCGGTCGAAACGAGTAGGGACTACCTCTATCGGAGGCTCGCCAAACCGCGCTTGGCTCCTTGAAAACTGCTCCATCATGCGCTGCCATGCGAAGATCAGAAGCAAAGGGCAGGAAATAAATTGACAGACCGCGGTGGGCCATTAAACGATCAGGACGTCAGCCGTGAGCCTGGCTCATGGAAATGACCTGCTGGAGCTGCGTGACCTGGCGCGGCAGTCAGTCGAGGACACGGCGTCAGCTACCCGCCCGCAGCGCCAAACGCAAGGCAATCCATTAGCTCACCAGCTGGAGGGAGGTGTGCAGCGGCACGACCGCCTCGATCGTCGACGAGGCCGAGATCTTCTCCTCGCTCACGGCAGTGGCTGGGTCCTCACCACCCGACTCGGCCGCCGTGTCTACCTTCTTGGATCCATTCCGCGGGTCGGGCGTATACGATACTGGCGCCGGCGGCGCGAGTTCTCGGCCGTCTTCCTGCACTGCTAGCGGGGTCGTGGACATGGGGCCGGTCGGCAACGGCGGCAGCTGCTCCTCCGCGCTCTCGTACTCGCTCTCGCTGCTGTTGTTGACGAAGTCGTCGAGCTGCTGCTCGACCACATCGTCGTCCAGCGGATGCAGGAACGCGTATTTGCCGACCACGCCGACGCCCAGGATCTTCTCCGGAATAAAATCTCCGCACGCCTGTCGAGTGCATAGGAATCCATGAGCAAGCGAGTCAAGCAGGAAGGGCCGGGTGACAGACGTACCGAGTAGTTTTGCATGAGCAGCTTGGTGCACTGCCTGCCGTTGTTCTCTTGCAGCACGCGCACCGCATCGGTGAACTCCATGGCGTCGATCCGAATGTCGTTGACGGCGACGATGTGGTTGTCCGGCCGCACGGTCACCCAGTCGATCTGCTCGTCCTCGAGCACAATGCCGATGCGCTTGAGCACGATCAGCGGCTGGTCGATGAACTCAAACTCCGGGATGCTCTCGACCTCGACGACCCGCTCGTACAGGAACAGCTCGTACTGGAAGATCTCGCCGACCGACGCCTGCACGATGGCGTTGCATCCGCTTGCAACGACCTGGCGCGACATGCTGTTGATATCTATAGGAGACGAGGGAGCAACAACATGGATCAGTGTCAATGCGATCGAGCGCTTCGCTAGTCACCGCAGCCAGAGAGGACGCGTACCGGTTTTGACGTAGACGAATCGAATCACGCTCGAGGATGGGATGTCTTTGGTGCTGATCGTGATCTGCCCGTGCTTCCCAGCCGGGACGTAGTGGTAGGACCCCGTCTCAATCTCAATCGAGTCTTCGTCCGATGTCAACACCTGGATGTAATCTCTGGCCGAGTGTTTCTCCGGCACGTCGTACTCGACTGTTGGTTGGCACGCACTGCACGGTTATACATCCGCACTCGAGCAGCCACGGACTCGAGCAAGACGTACTGGTGACAAGAGCTCCCTTCTCCACCTGCCCGCCCATGTCCAGCTGCACGATGCCGCTCGGACGGAACGCCAGCAGCTTGATGCGGTACGGCGACTTGGGCGTGAGCTCGTCCAGCAGGTCCTTCAGTTCCTGCGTCTGCGCGATCCACTCGGACACGTGCCCACGTTGCAGCAGGTCCTATCCGCAGCGTCACGCTGTCAGTCCCAGCCTCCAAGTCCGCGGCGCTCTACCACTGCACAAACCTGCGGAAGCAGTCCGTAGCTGTCGCGCGAAGGCTTGGCGCCCGCGTGCACCAGCATGCGCACGGCGACCGCGTTCTGCACAAAGCACGCGTGGTGCAGCGCCGTCCAGCCGTTCTCGTCGCGGTGGTGCACGTCCGCGTTCTTCTTCAGCAGCAGGTGCAGGATCTCGGCCTGCTTGGACAGCGGCTCCACGACCGAGTCCTCCGTGAACTCCTCCACCTCCTCCGGCTCGCTCCCGTCCGAGTGCGCGGACGACTCCTTGCCCTGCGCGCCGCCTGCGTCCGCGCCGGCGTCCTCGCCCGGGTCCTCCGCGCCGGCCGCCGCCCCGGTCTCCACCAGCTCAGGCGCGCGGCCGACGCTCTCGCTGAGCTCCGCGCCGCTCCTTTCCGCGTCCGCCTCGCTCCCGAACTCGCCCAGGTCCGAGAACTCGTCGTCCTCGTCCAGCCCGTCGCCGAGCTTCATGGCCGCGATGGCCACCAGCAGCGGTGTGCGTCCGCTGTCGTCCTTGGCCTCCAGCTGCTCGGGCGTCGCCGTGCGCAGCAGCCGCCGCACCGAGCCCAGCTCCCCGTACGCGCACGCGCTGTGCAGCGTCACCGTGTTGCCCATGGACGCCGCCCTCGCCCGTCCGATCACTCCGTGTCGCCGCCTTCCTCGCCCGATCCTTCGATACAAAACGACTGCAGCGGCGGGGAGGGCGGACTGAAACGAACGCGCTGCCCAAGACTGCGAAACAGCATAATCGAGGCGAAAAAAAAAAACCGTTGAAGCGAATAAACTCGCATACAATGATCCAGTTATTATCAGAACAAACGCCATTTAGAAATAGAAATAGAAATGGTTTAGAAACGCTTGCCTCCCATCGACATCCGCACTTACTCGACCGACATGCTGCGCGTCCATGAGAGGTGCGTCATAGGCGGCGGCGGCGGCCCCCTGCGCGCGTGTATACCGGCGGTCATGCGTCCTCTGCACCCTGCAGCGCGGTCCTCACGCTTGTGTGCGTCGCCCGTCGGCTCGGAACAGCGCGCTGCTGCGCTCCGTGTCGGTGATCCCGGTCGTCATGGTCGCCGCCATCATTCTGGGCGAGTACGCCGTCTACTGCTCGCAGCACCTGCTCCCGGCGATGGCGCGCGGTGGCGGCGACCCGCTCGGCTCCCTCACGAGCCTGCTGGAGGCTGCGCTCTTCCACTTCCTGCTCGGCTGCGTGCTCGTCTCGTACTACAAGGTCGTCCTCACAGGTGCGAGCGACCCCTGGTGAGCGAGCGAGTCTGCAAGGTGACGAACTCACCCCATGCGCGCGCTGGCTCCGACGCGCAGACCCGGGATACGTCACCCCGCAAGTGGTGGGCCGCGTCCGAGACGCGATCCAGCGCGCAGTGGAGGAGGGCGGCGTCGACTCGCTGTCCAAGTCGGGTGGCGCGCTCATGCCGCCGTGCCGGCGCTGCAAGCAGCCCAAGCCGTTCCGCGCTCACCACTGCAGCTTCTGCAACAAGTGCGTGCTGAAAATGGGTGAGTCGTGTGTCCATTGTGCCGATTCGCTACACCGTATCGCCATCCGATAGCCTACGTCTAACGGAATGCGTCGGTCTCGATGGCAGACCACCACTGTCCGTGGGTGGGCAACTGCGTGGGGGAGAACAACTACAAGTTCTTCTTCCAGTTCGTCGTGTACAGCTTCTTGGCGCTCGTGATGATCGTGGCTGCGCTCTTCCCGCCCTTCTGCGACTCGATGCTCAGCTCCGGCGGCCGCTCCGGGGGCGGCGGCATGTCAGCCGTCGCGCTCGTTGGCTTCGTGCTGGCTGGGGCGCTGGCCTTCAGCCTGCTCGTGTTCATCGTGCTGCACGCCTACCTGCTCGTGCACGGGTCGACGACTATCGAGTGCCACATCTATGGGCGAATGTCTCCGTTCAACAGGGGCTGGAAGAAGAACGTTCGGGTCGTCTTTGGCCCATCGTGGATGGATTGGATCCTGCCTACGACGCGCCAACAGGAGGACGGGCTCCCATACGAGCTGCACTCATGGGAGCTCAGCCAATTGACTGCAGACTACGCTTTCGACGACCAGAGCGACGTGGAGGACGACGCATTGCTGTGAAGGAGCATGGCGAAGACACTAACGAGACCGCGACGGACGAGCTTGGGTGCTCGCTATTTATTGCGATAGCCGACGCGATCACCGCCAGCAGGAGATGCCCGGCTCGAGGGATAAACGGCGGCGGGCGGCTTCGTATTTCAGACGTATGGTTGGGATTGCCTGACGATCTGACCAATGCAGACAGCCCCTGGTCGCCCAAGAAAGCACGAGCGCAAAGGACCCATGCATCTTCATCAATGGCATTGATTTACCCCAGCGACGTACTGCTCTCGACCTTCTTGTGCTGTCGGAGTCTGCGCGGCTCGCTTCACTGCGACGGCGCATCGCCCGGCTGGAACACGAGCGAGACGCTGTTCACGCAGTGGCGCTCGTCCGTCGGGGTCTTGAAGCCCTCGCCCTTGAACACGTGACCCATGTGTCTGCTCATGCACGGGTGCGCGCGTCAGCCAACACAATGGGTGCGGTCTCAGCCGCCGCGCGAACACGACCACTTCCTTACCCGTCGCACTTGGCGCACATGATCTCCGTCCGGCGCCCGTCCGCATCCGCGACAGCCTGCCAATATGTACGTAGCGCCGTCCATAGCCAGCGCGTTACTTCCAGCACGCCGACGCGAATGTCGCTCGCCACGAGGACGCTACGCACCTTGATCGCGCCGGGGATGGCGTCGTAGAAGGCCGGCCAGCCGCAGCCCGAGTCGAACTTGGTCGTGGACGTGTACACGGGCGTCTTGCACCCGGCGCAGACGTACGTGCCCTCCTTGTAGAACTTGTTGTACTCGCCCGTGCCAGCGCGCTCCGTGCCCTTGAGGCGCAGCACCTGATACTGTACGGGCGTCAGCCGCTGCTTCCACTCGGCGTCCGACAGCGACGCGTCGTCCCCGCCGCTCGACATGGCCCTGGTGAGCGAGAGCGCAGTGGTGCGTCGCGAGGCGCGGAGGCTGTGAGAGAGGCAGCGCTTGAGCGCGAATGCGGCGGCCGTCGTGGTCGTCGAGGCTCGCTCAGAGCACGGAGGAATTCCAACTGACGCCTTCGAGCGAAGTCAAGCGCTTCTTCGCAGATCGGAGTGTGGACCACTTTGCATAATAATATTATGGAAAAATTCCGAAAGGTGATACATATAGAATATTTGCTCAAAAGGTGATACACGGTGTTTAAAACACTGTGTAACCCATGGTTACGGTATCAAATGGAGTATCCATGTCGTGTATTAAGTGTACAGAGACTTCCGGCCTGGTG
>JAADXX010000377.1:0-26899 GCA_023338025.1 Phytopythium oedochilum | reverse complement strand
CCGCGACCATGTCGACGACCAAACACACGCCGGCCAAGCTCGACCTGAACCCCCGGCTGTCGTACGTCAGCGGCACGTCGCAGGCCAAGGACATCGAGGAGGGCGGCTACACCGGCGCCAAGACCCCTCAGGAGTACGAGGGCGGCGCGCTCCGCCCTGGCGAGGTGCCCTCCCTCACGAGCAGGGATGGTCTCGGTCTGCTGTTCCAGTACGCGGCCGTCGGTCTCAACTACGGCCTGCTCCCTGCGACCATTTACCCGCTGCTGATGTACTACTTCAACGCCTCGGGTTCGACGGTGTCAGCCGCCTCGTCGCTGGTGGTGCTGCCGTGGAGCTTCAAGGCGTTTTACGGCATCCTGACGGACTGTGTGCCGATCTTTGGCTACCGCCGCCGTCCGTGGATGGTTATCGGCTGGACGATGTGCGAGATTATGCTGATCGTGATGGCGTGCATGCCGAAGGGCGACCCGTACTACACGAACCCGGACGACCGTGACCTTGACGTCGCTGACTACACGGACGAGGTGATCGCGCGTATCGACTACGACGCTCCGGGCCAGGCCGGCAAGTACACCATTGTGATGTTCCTGGCGGCGGTCGGCTACGTGCTCTCGGACGTGTGCGCCGACAGTATCGTGGTGGACTTTGCGCAGCGTGAGCCCGAGGCCATTCGCGGCAAGACGCAGTCCATGATCTACATGGTCCGCACGGTGCTTGTCATCTTTGGCGAGCTGATCTCGGGTTTCTGCTTCAACGGCAAGGAGTACGGCGGCGACTTCGACTTTTCGCTGACGTTCCCGCAGGTGATGATCATCATGGCGGTGCTGACTGCTCCGGTGATCCCTATGACGTGGTTCTTCATCAAGGAGGAGAAGCAAGAGCGCGCCAACTTCGGGGAGTACATGAAGGGCCTGCACGAACTGATCTGCTCGCGCGCGATGTTTCAGGTCCTCTGGTACGTGCTGCTGGCCAACATCTTCGCCGGCATCGGCTACACGGCGAGCAGCCCGCTCGCGTCGCAAGTGGTGGGCGTCACCCCTCTTAACAGCACGCTGTCGGACATTCTTGGCAACCTGCTGTTCCTTAGCGGTATCGCCGTCACGTCCAAGTGGGGTCTTCACTGGAGCTGGCGCTGGATGATTGTGTTCACGGGCGTCGTGGTGGTCATTGTGGACTGTGCGACTACTTTGATCACTGTCTGGGACGTGTTCCGGAGCCAGTGGTTCTGGCTTGGCCCGCCGATCGCTGTTCAGCTCCCGACTGGCGTGGGTTGGATGATCGCCAACTTCGTCGTTGTTGAGCTTGCGCAGCAGGGCAACGAGGCTGCTGTGTACGGTCTGCTGACCACGACGCACAACGTTGCCTCGCCGTTCGCGACCGCGCTTCAGCTCGTCATCGACCAGCCGTTCAACCTCACGAACGAGCGTATCAAGGCGGACGACCACGACGTGCGCCTCGACATCACGTACACGGTGATCATCATGTACGCGATGACCATCTTCTCGTGGGTGTTCCTGTTCCTGCTGCCGAAGCAGAAGGCGGAGACCCAGGAGCTGGTGCGCACGGGGGGCAACAACAAGCTTATCGGCAACGTCACGCTCGTCGTGCTGATCTTCGCGTTCGTCTGGTCGGTCATGACGAACATCATGGCTATCTTCGACAGCACGTCGTGCCTCGTGATCGCGGGCGGCTCGGGCTGCTAATGGTTTTCTTTGTTTTCTTCTGTATCGTGTGAAGCGGCGAGCCATTCGCTTTCATGTGGCTCGACCCTCTGCTCGCTCCCTCGATTGGGATTATACTGTAATGAAGAACGTTATGATGGTTCGTTGTTGTTGTTCTGGTTGAAGCTGTTTGCCAGATTGACGCATCAGATACGTAGATTTTTAATATGACATGAATGACATAATTCGCGTATGCTTATAACACTAAATTCGATTTATTTACGAGTACTAAATAATCATTTCATTCGATTTTAATTTAGATATATTTATAAATAATTAAAAATATTTCCGGAGCAGCGTTTTCTTCGCACATCACTTCTGTTTTGTCGACGAATGTGAGACCATACATCGGAGTGTGAGCGCCCGCCTCACTATGGCTCTAATTACACCGCTCCTGCATACACCACAACTCAATACCTCGATCTGCGATGTTTCTGCACTGTAGTCAGCAAGAAGCAGCAAGTGGACCAAGCTTCCGGGCAACCAACTTGCTCGAGCTAATTAGTAGGTTAAAGAACCCACCGAACCGGTCCGCCAACGCCATTTCGGTTGGGCGGATCAATTGTCTGCTGCACCATATTCGCGTGGGTGTTCTGGTTCCTGCTGCCACCACAAAAGGAGGTGTGCCAGGAGCTGCTGCGCACCTGCGGGTCCAACAGGCTCATCGGCTCTGTCACCGTCGTCGTCGTGTTTCTCGCTCGTCTGGTCGGCCATGACCAACATAATGGCCATGTTCGACAGCGCGTCGTGCCTCGTCATCGCCGGTGGCCCCGGCTGTTACAGTGGAAGCCTTCCACTCTGATGTGGGTTGTGAACGAGGCATGTACATATCTCGAGCGAGCGAGAGAAGAGGGATCTGATGTTGTTGTGAATGCAAACCTTCGATTGGTACAAATTTGTTGCGTGCTTGCTGCTTGATCAAGATTAACATGCATTTCTTTCCGTCGGTTTTAATTAACATTTATAATATCTTGTAAATGAATATAAAAACTTCGAATGATCGAAAATAAACTTCTTATTTTAACAAACCTTACGAAGATTACTTTTTTGTATTGCCAATCGCCAGCGCCCCTTCTCAACCTCGTCTCCATCATTTGCTCGCTCGCCCTTTCTCAGAGAGTTGCACATTTATCACTTTCATTCTGAGGTGTTAGGGGACAATTCCGGAAACTATCAGCAGTATCTGCTGTCCAGTATAGCGGGCTGCGATAATTTCTGAAGCGTTTGTGGCTTGCTGGTGACAGAGCCCGTGACAGACCGACCGATTTGTCCTGCACGAGCATCTTCACCCGAGAGCGTCGACAAGCGGCGTCTCTGTCTTCTCCGCTCTGTCGCTCCTGGCTGCGTGATAGCTGTGCAAGCATCGGAGCGGCCGACGGCGAAGAGGGCACCATCATGGTCATTGTTCAATTTTCCAGTCAGGAAGCAAGCCGGACACCGACCTAGCGACAGCCCAGACAGCAGAGTGACCATGCCGGCCAGCCACGCGCCTGGCACAGGCACCAACAAGATGGACGTCGCCTTGGCGTCGCGCCTGTCGTACGTCAGTGGCGCGTCCAACGCCAAGGACATTGAGGAGGGCTACGCGAGCACCAAGACCCCAGACGCGAACGGAGAATTCGAGGGAGGCGCTCTGCGCGCTGGCGGTGCACCAGTACTCATGAGTCGCGACAGTATCGGACTGCTGGTTCAGTACGCGGTCGTGGGTCTGATCTACGGGTCGCTGCCAGAGACCATCTACCCGTTCATGCAAGAGTATCTCAACAGCACCGGTGCCAAAGTGACGACGGCCAGCACGCTCGTGGTGCTTCCGTGGAGTTTCAAGGCGTGGTACGGCATTTTGTCCGACTGCTTCCCGATCTTTGGCTACCGCCGTCGCCCGTACATGCTCATCGGGTGGGGTATCTGCTTTGCCATGCTGGTCACCATGGCGTGCATGCCCATCGGCAAGCCGTACTTCACGGTCTCGTCGGACCGCGACGTCAAGCCAGAGGATTACACGCCGGAGATCAAGGCCCGCATCAACTACGACGCGCCGTCCGAGGGAACCAAGTACGTCATGCTCATGTTCTTCGCTGCGTTCGGCTACGTCATGTCGGACGTGTGCGCCGACAGTATCACCGCCGAGTTTGCGCAGCGTGAGCCAATCGCGGTGCGCGGCAAGACCCAAACCATGATCTACACGGTGCGCACCTGCGTCGTGATCATTGGTGAGATCATCACGGGCTTCTGCTTCAACGGCGAGGAGTACGGCGGCGACTTTGATTTCTCGCTGAGCTTCCCGCAGCTTATGATCATCTTCTCCGTGTGCACGCTGCCCGTGTTCCCTGCGACGTGGTTCTTCATCAAGGAAGAGAAGCACGAGAGGCCTGTTTTCAAGGAGTACATCTCTGGTCTGTTCGACCTCATCTGCCAGCGCGCCGTGTACCAGGTGATCGCGTTCGTGTTCTTTTTCAACCTGTTCCAGGACATCTCGTACACGGCCAGCTCGCCAATCCAGTCGTACATGGTTGGCGTGACGCCCATCAACAGCACCATCAGCGATATCCTGAGCAACCTGCTGTTCATGCTTGGGCTCATGGTTGTCTCCAAGTGGGGGCTCCAGTGGAACTGGCACTGGATGATCATCTCCACGGGCGCCTTCGTCATCATCATCGACTGCGCGACCACCATGATCACGGTTTGGGACGTGTTCCGCAGCCAGTGGTTCTGGCTTGGCCCGCCCATCGCCGTCCAGCTCCCCGCGGGCGTGGGTTGGATGATCGCCAACTTCGTGATCGTCGAGCTGGTTGGCGAGGGCAATGAAGGCGCTGTCTACGGCCTCGTGACGACGGTCGCGAACGTGGCGTCTCCGTTTGCGACGACGCTGACGCTGGAAATGGACAACCCGTTCAACCTGACGAACGAGCGCATCCAGGAGGACGACCACTCGGTCCGCATGGATATCACGTACGTTGTGATCATCATGTACTGCTGCACCATGTTCGCGTGGGCGTTCTTGCTGCTGCTGCCGTCGCAGAAGGAGGCGTGCCAGGAGCTGCTGCGCAAGGGCGGGTCAAACCGGTGGCTCGGCGGGATCACGGTCTTCTACGTGTTCTTCGCGTTCGTCTGGTCCGTGATGACCAACATCATGGCCATGTTCGACAGCACGTCGTGCCTGGTCATCGCTGGCGGCTCGGGCTGCTAAGCCGTTGCTGCTCGCGCTCTGATTGCGTCTCAGCCTATCGACTTTGGACCCCTTGCTGCAATTGGTATGCGTTTGAACCAGTTTGCTTTATCAATAAAAATGTTTTTGCAATTTCAACGGTTCAGAAAGACTTTAGTTTTTATCATGTTGTGTGCTAGAAAAATAATGCCAATTTTAACGTATAAATCATAATTTTCAATTTGCATAATTAGCGGAGTAAATTACGGTTTTACGTGCGTGGGAGCGCACGATACATCTCGAGGCTCTGTGGAGTGGTGATGGATAGCATGTTCACCATGCAGGAGACTGCTTCATAGAAGTTAGCCTCATAACCGCACCAGGCTTGAGTCAGGAGGCGAGTTCCCAGACACACTTTTCGCCCTATGTGGTCAAACTTTAGGTGCAATTAGCCAAATTGAAAACAAATGAAAATGCCCCTTCTCAGATCCCCTTGCTTTGGACTGTAAACGAGTCGCTCAGAAAACGAGCATTCAGCATACAAACCCCATGTGACCAGCATGGTACCTCTCTTCCCATCCCATCACGGCATGTCGACGAGGAATCCGGTCCCAAAAGCAAAAGACCGCGCGACTGTGTCTCTTGTTGTAGGCTGCTATCCTATCGGATATGCTCACCGTTCTCGTGCTCCGAGCCTGGCATTCCCCAAATCCCCAGCTCCCGCACAAGTAGCCTCCACTTGGCCCGGTTCAGCCCGGACAGCGCGCCGACCAAGGAGGCTGCCGATCGCGGACCACACCCACGATGTGGGCTCCAACATGCTCGATGTTGCCGAAGTGGCGCGCCTGTCGTATCTAAGCAGAGCCTCGCAGACCAAGGACATTGAGGGATACACGAGCGCCGAGACCCTGGACGCTAGTGCACGGTTCGAGGGAGGGGCGCTGCGTGCTGGCGGCTCGCCGATGCTCACGGGTCGCGGCAATATTGAACTCTTTGTGCACGACGCCGTTGTCGGGATCGTCTACGGGTCGCTGCCAGAGACCATCTACCCGTTCATGTAAGATTAGTATCTCAACTGCACCGGCGCGCAGGTCACGACAGCAAAGACGCTCGTGGTGTTTCCGTGAAGCTTCAAGGCGCTGTACGGCATCACATCAGGCTGCTTCCCTCGACGTGTGGACTCACCAGAGCGTCTCCACCGCGGCCCTGTGCGCGAGACCCTCGCAGGTCACCCGTGCCCTGATTGAAGGCGGCGCCAACGACGCAGATCTTCTTGTTGGTCACCGTATTGAACATGTGGGCGGATCGCGGTCATGCGCCTCCTGGTACTCGTTCATGACGACGACGACGCGCCAATACCCAGCCACCTCGGGCAGGTGGAAGCTCGGCCAGGTACACGAGGTTCAGAATGTTCTTCTGGAAGCACGAGCCGCCAAAGTCGACCGAGCTGTTGAGGAGCTTGGCGCCAATGCGGTCGTCGGTGCCCGCGGCTCACAGACGACCGAGATCGAGTTGATGCTCGAGATGCGCCGCGCCAGAGAGGCGTTGGCCACGAGCTTGACCAGGTCCGAGGACCGTACGTTGGGCGTAATGGTGCGCTCGCGCGGCACCCAGTGCTCGTAGACGCCCGCGAGCTTCTCGACGGCAGCGTGGACCTCGGACGTCTCGTCGCCCGCCGATGAGGATGCGGCTGGGCGTCTGCAGGTCCTCGATGGCCGTGTCCTCGGTCATGAACTCGTGGCCCGACTGCAGGCCCTTCGAGTTGGCGCCTTGATCGACTCGGACGCGCACACGGGCGCCGTCGACTCCTCGACCACGATCTTGTTGGCGTAGGCGACCTCGGCGACCTTGCGCGAAGGGCCTCGCAGTTCGTCGTGTCCGGGGCCAATGCCACTCTGCTGGGTCGGCGAGTCCACACACACGAATGCGATGTCGACCTCGTGGATGTATCGGATACTTGTCCAGGCCGGTCGAGAAGAAGTGGTTCTCGCCGCGGCGCGCGTCCACGAGCCCCCTGAGCCCGGGCTCGCAGATCGGAATGTCGTCCGGGTTGTTCCACTTGGCGATGTGCGTCTCGGAAAGGTCACCTTGACGTCGGTCGCGGCGGTAGTTGGCGATCGCGGCCGTCGTCGGGCCGCACACGTGGCCCGCGCCCATGCAACAACATCTCGAGCTCGCTCATCTCGTGCGGATTCCTTCCGAGGCTTCCGAGTCCTTCCTTCGCTCGCTCCGGCTTCGCTGTGCCATGGGCAGGGCCGCCTTCGTCCGCGCAATATGTTAGAAGAAGGTTATCCTTGGTAACCCACCCGCGCGCCACTGGTCAAAATAACGGCCCATTCCGCCCGTGATTGGTCAAAATACAAGCCGTTTCCCAACACACACGCGTCCCAGGCGCGAAACGAAACTTTATCTGGAAGAGCGGTCGCCGCCTCGATCGCCCTCCTCCGTCTCCGCGCGCCCGACGAGCCCCTGGGCTCCTCCGCGCGCGCTTCCTCGCTCCTAATCTCCCTCGGCGAGTCCGCGCGGCGTCGCTTGTCTTCTGCCAGTCGCGGCGCCCGGCGGCTCCCCCTCGGCCCGCGTCGTTGAAGCCGCGCGCGGTCGCGGATCTTGCCCCTTCCTGTCGTCTTCCCCTCGCTAGAGATGGAGGCGCAGGTGCTCAAGTCGCTCGCCAAGCTGCGCAAGGCGTGCACGCGCAGCCACCGGGAGCTGCGCGACGTCATCGACGCGGCGCAGGCCAAGGTTTCGGCGGCGGTGGAGCGCGGCGGCGGGACCGGCGGCTCGGCCGGCGGCGGCGGCGGCGTGAGCGGCGGCGTCGAGGTGCCCTTCGAGCCGTTCCTGCTGGCCTGCCTCACGCGCCACGCCAAGCTCATGGCCATCGCGCTCGACTGCATCGAAAAGTTCCTGGCCTTCGGCTTCCTGCGCGGCAACGGGGCCATCCCCGAGGGCATCCGCAAGCGGCTCGTGCAGAAGACGGGCGTCACCGCCACGCCGCGGAGCCTGCGCTCGAGCGCCTTCGCGTCGCTCGTGGGCGCCGGCAGCAGCAGCGGCTCGGCCATGGCCGGCGGCAGCTCGAACAGCCTGAGCAGCGGCGGCAGCGGAACAGCTGACGGCGCCGGCGCGGACTTTGACGCAGCCAGCGGCGCCAACGGCGGCAACAGCAACCTGAACGACGAGAACTGGAAGCTCATTGACTGCATCGTGGACGTGATCTGCGAGTGCAACGACCACCCGGACGAGACGGTGCAGATCCAGGTGCTGCGCGTCCTGCTCACCGCCGTGACGACCACCACGTGCGAGGTGCACGAGCACTCGCTGCTCAAGGCCGTGCGCGCATGCTACCACATCCACCTCGTGAGCAAGAACGCGACCAACCAGATGGTCGCCAAGGCCACGCTGCAGCAGATCATCAGCATCGTGTTCCAGCGCATGGAGACGTTCGACCTGCGCGTCGAGCAGGAGACGGCCGCCACGCTCAAGGAGGCGCTCGAGAAGAGCGGGGCGGATCCGCAGCAGCAACAGGACGAGGACGCGAGCGGCGGCGCCGACAGCCGCGTCTCGACCGTGTCGGACATTGGAGCAACATCCTCGACGGTGACGCTGATTGCGGACGCGAACGCGGCGCTATACCCGGATGTCGCTCACGTGCTTGGCCTGGCGGCTGGTGACGGCGCGTCTACCCCTGCCACGGCTAATGGAAAAGCGGAGTCCTCGACGGTCCAAGAAGACCCTCCGCCGCCTTCGCAACCGCCGCAGCAGCGGCAAAAGAAGCAGCAGTCGTCAAACAGCGCGACGCCGCCCATGTTTGCACCGTCCTTCCCGTCTGTGCTGCACAAGGATGCATTCCTGCTCTTCCGTTCGCTCTGCCGCATCTCTATGAGGTCGGTTGCCGAAGACTCGGCGCTCGGAAGCACATCGGGCGGATCCAGCTACTTGACGTCCAGCGGCGTAATGGGCAGCGGCAATGCCGCCACGGACGATCCGTTTGCGTTCCAGAGCAAAATCCTGTCGCTGGAGCTCGTGCTGTCGATCATCAACAACGCCGGCCCGTCGTTCCGCCGGGGCGAGCGCTTCATCCACGCGATCCGGCAGTACCTGTGCCAGTCGCTGCTGCAGAACTGCACGTCCAACTACACGCAGATCGTGGGCCTTTCGCTCCAGGTGTTCCTCGTGCTCATCAATAACTTCAAGCGGCACCTCAAGGCCGAGATCGACATCTTCATCACGTCCATTTTCCTGCGCATCTTGCAGTCGGAAAACTCGAGCTTCGAGCACAAGATGCTCGTCTTGGAGGTGCTGAACAACCTGTGCGACGACGCCTCGATCCTTGGCGAGATCTTTCTCAACTATGACTGCGACTGGAACACCAACGACTTGTTCCGGCAGATCATTGACGCGCTCGCCAAGATCGCCAAGGGCAAGAAGGAGGCAACTGCCGCGCAGTACGCCAACATGTCGTCGACCATGCGGCTCAAGATGCAGCAGAACGACGCGGCGCTCGTACTCAAGGGCCTCGAGTGCCTGACAGCGACGGTTGCATCGCTCAAGAAGGCCGCCAACTTTGTCGAGACGGAGAAGAAGTCGAGTGGTAGCGCGCGCACGAACTCGGGCGCTGCTCAACGTCAGCATGACAGCACGGGTGACAACGACGACGACAGCTCCACGCCGACTGCGACGTCTCCGTCGACGTCAGCGTCGACGTCTTCGGCCATGTCGGCCGTCGAGGCGTTCGACCGGAAGAAGAAGCGCCAGGAAGAGCTTGCGAACGGTGTGCTCAAGTTTAATGCCAAGCCAAGTGCCGGCATCCAGTACCTCGTGCAGCACGGCCACATGGGCCAGGGCACCCCGCGCGATGTGGCTCGATTCTTGCACGAGCATAACGACAAACTCGACAAGACGGAGGTCGGCGATTACCTCGGTAAAGAGCAACAGTACCAGGGCGGGTTTTGCGTCAAGGTGCTCCACGAGTACGTTGACATGATGGACTTCACGGGGATGGAGATCGACATGGCAATTCGCCACTTCCTGTCGGGCTTTCGCTTGCCAGGCGAGTCCCAGAAGATCGACCGGATGATGGAGAAGTTCGCGGAGCGATTCTACTCGTCTTGTCCACCTGGATTGTTCCCGAGCGCCGACACGGCTTTCATCCTGGCGTTCTCGATCATCATGCTGCAGACCGACCTGCACAACCCAAGCATTCCGGAGGAGAAGAAGATGGACAAGGCCGGATTCCTCCGAAACAACCGCGGCATTAACAACGGCGAGGATCTGCCAGAAGAGTACATGGGCGGTATTTTCGACCGCATCAAGCAGAGCCCGATTTCTCTCAAAGAAGACGAGGATTACAAGGCGCGTAAGCGTGGCGGGGCTAGCGTCAAGGCCGTCGCAGCAACTACAATATTCGGAACGTCTATCGCGGCCGCAGATCGCCAGCGTCGCGACGCGTACATTAAGGAGCGCGAGACGATGGTTCGTCAGTCAGAGGCGCTGTTCAAGCGCCGAAATCCAGCGGGATACTCGGCCCGTAACGTCACAGGTGGCAGTGGCAACCCTGCCGTCTTGCTGCCTCCTGGCGATGAAGGGGGCGACGGGCGTGCATCTACTGCACCTCCGGCGCCAACGTCCCCGTCGACCATGTTCCATCTAGTGACGGACTTCAGCGAGACGAGCTTCGTTCGCCCCATGTTCGAGACCGTGTGGGCGCCGCTGCTGGCGTCGTGCTCGGTGATCTTCGAGTCGTCCGACGCGCCAGTGGCTATCCAGCTGTGTCTGAACTCGTTCAAGCACGCTATCCACCTAGCGGCGCGCCTGAATATGCCGTCGGAACGCGATGCGTTCGTCACGGTGCTCGCCAAGTTCACGGCGCTGCACACGACGGCATCACGGGTCATGCGCGCCAAAAACATCGAAGCCATCAAGGCGCTGATCTCCATCAGCGTAAAGGAGGGCAACTACCTCGGCGACTCGTGGCACGACAGTCTGCAGTGCATTTCCCAGCTCGCTCGCGTGCAGACCCACGCGCAAGGGCTGCACTCGGAGACGCAGTTCTTCAACTACCAGTCCAGTCCGCACGGCTCCAGCTCTTCCGCAGGCACACCCACGGCTGCGCTCGCGAGCAACGGAAGTCGGCGCGGTCTGTCGTCGTCTTCGTCCATCCTATCACCGTCCCCGTCCCATCGCGACAGCTCGAGCAGCAGTGCGGGTATGGGCGCGGGTGGTGCCGGCGGCGACGACACGTACAACTCGGCAATCGAGGACGAGAACGCGTCGCGCGTCCTGGCAGAGATCGACTCGCTCGCGAGCGACCGCGTGTTCAGTAGCTCGGTCACGTTAAGCGACTCGGCACTGCAAGAGTTTGTGCAACAGCTGTGCGTCGTGTCGCTGAGTGAGTGCTCGGGAGCGATGTCGAACGGCGGCCGGGTGCTGCCTCCGCCGTCTACGCTTGGCCGCGGCGAGGGCTTCCTAAGCGCGCCGCGCGTGTTCTCGCTGCAGAAGCTCGTGGAAGTGGCCGACATGAACATGAACACGCGCTCGCGCGTCGTGTGGGCGTCGACGTGGCGCGTGCTATCGCGCCACTTCACGGCCATTGGGTGCGATGAGAACCTGTCGATCGCCATGTATGCGATCGACTCGCTCCGCCAGCTCAGCATGAAGTTCCTGGAGCGCGAAGAGCTCAAGGACTTCAACTTCCAGCGGCTGTTCCTCGAGCCGTTTGAAGTCATCATGTCGAACGCCATCTCGATGGAGATCCGCGAGCTCGTGCTGCGCTGCGTGGAGAACATGATTCTGGCGCGCGTGACCAACATCAAGTCGGGCTGGAAGACTATCTGGGGCGTCCTCCGGGTCGCAGCCGAGACGTACGAGCCGGGCAACTACAACCAGCAGGACAAGATCGTGCGGTTGGGCTTTCAGATCGCGCAGCGCGTGTTCGACAGCCACTTTGACCGCATTGTCGAAGTGTTTGTGGACGCGGTCGAGTGCCTGCTGGCGTTCGCTGTCTGTGGCTCGGACGAAGTCGAGCGCAACATGGCCGAGAACCTGACGCTCACTAAGCTCAGCATCGACTGCATCGCGATACTGGAGAACGTGTGCATGGAGAAGCTTGCAACCGGCCAGGTGATCGAGAAGCTCTTCGTCGAGACGTCCGTGGCGAAGCGCGTCGGGTTCAAGAAGCGTGGGTCTGTCATCGGCACTCCCGAAGACGCCGAGGGGGCTTCCTCCACGACTCCGTCGCGGTTGTCTCGCCCGTCGGTGCGGTACGAGAAGCAGGAGTCGTCGCGGACGCTGGAGGAGGAGGTCTCTGCGCTGTCTCCCGCATCGTCGCCCCGGCGCAAGAGCCCTATCTTGTCGGTGCAGACAGCGTCCTCCGACGCCAGTGCGGTGTACAACGACTCGTCGGCGCACACGCGCATGTGGTGGCCCGTGCTGACGGCGCTGTCGACGCTCTCGGCGGACCGGCGCATCGACGTACGCCTGGCGGCGCTGCACGGACTGTTCAACGCGCTCGAGAAGCATGGCAGCAAGTTCTCGCCGGGACTTTGGTCGCTCATCTTCAAGGGTGTGCTGATCCCGCTCTTGGACGAGCTGCGCCACCTCGAGGTGTTCGTCGAGAAGGGGGCTCGCTCGGCGCCAAAGCTTCCCCTGCCATCATCATCGACGACGACAACGCGCATCCAGTACCGCTCGGGCCAAGCCACGTCGACGTACTGCCTACAGCGACTGCTCGAGTGCTTCGGCATGTACTACGACGTGGTCGGGTTCCTCCCGGAGGTGCTCTTCCTGCTGGGTAAGTGCATGGACACGACCGACATGGAGGAGGAGCTCGCGGCGGCCTCGGCCACCTCGCTCGAGCAGATGCTCGTGGCGCACGGCCACAAGTTCCCGGAGGGCGTGTGGGGCCTCATCGCGGACGAGCTGCGGTCGGTCATGGCGCGCGCCGAGCCGACCTGGATCTTCTTCATGAACGACCCGCCCCCCGTTGTGCGCTCCTCCTCGCCCGCGGCGCCTGCATCGTCGCCTGCGTCGGCGGCCTCCCAGCCGTCACCCATGTCTCCCGGGCTCCTGTCGCCTCGCCTGCCGTCAGTGATCGCCATGTACCCGAGCGTCGTGGGTGTGATGGGCTTCCGCTTCCCGTCCAACGTGCCGCCCAAGGTCGTGACGGAGACCGAGGTGAGCGCGCAGCGGTTCCCGTCGCGGACGCACCTGGCCGTCGTCCTGGCGGTGCAGCACGTGCTCGGCCGCGTGCTGGCGTCGCGGTTCGAGCATCAGCTCGCGCTGAGCGAGGGCCACGTGGCGAGCCTCATGGCGTGTCTGCGCGAGAGCTTCCAGTTCGCGCGCAAGGTGAACGACGCCGTGGAGCTGCGACTGTACCTGCAGCGCGCCGGCTGGAGCTACGGCAAGGCGGACGCGAGCGACCTGCCCAGCCTGCTGCTGCAGGAGGTCGAGGGCAAGCGCCAGTACCTGCACGTGCTGCTGAGCCTGATCCGCGAGACGCACGCGGCGGTGGTGCCGCTCCGGCGCGAGGAGGCGCGCAAGCATATGACGCAGCTGCTCAAGCAGACGCTGCAGGAGTACCTGACGTGGACGATCGCGGACGAGGCGCGCGCGCTCGAGTTCCCGCACGTGGCCGTGCCCGTGGACGCGACGCAGCGCGCCGCCAGGTACGCGCCGCTGATGGTGCGCGCGCTGTTGGAGCTGGCCAAATTCGACGGCGAGGAGGTGAGTCCGTGCAGCGCAGCCAGTCGGCGTGCAGCATTGGTGGTGGCGACTGACGCGCGTTGGCTCGTTGGTTGCGTGTGTTGTTGGTGATACAGATGCAGCGGCACCTGGGCTGGCTGTTCCCGCTGCTGACGGAGCTCATCAAGACCCCGAGGGCCGACGTGCGCGCCGCGCTCGCCGTCGTCTACAGCCAGAGCGTCCAGCAGCTGCTGCCGCTCGTCCGAGGGCTCTAAGCCGCAGCAGTACTAGCTCTCGTAGCGTGGCCGATCATATCACAGACGTCCAACCTGACCCCGTTGCCGTGCGCGTCTCCCTGTACACGAGCACTTGACCGCTCCCGTCACTGTAGAGAGAGATCATACCGGTGTACTAAATTTAGTATTGAGCCGGCATCTCGACGCCGCCACTCCACCCATACGTAAGTTAGAGCATTGGAACCGAAGGCGGCGGAAAGTGCGACCGACGACATGCTGCCGCGCCGAGTGCTCCTCGCCCTGCGGCCCGCCGCGCGGCGGCAGCGCGCGCCTCTCTGCCCGCGCGCCGCCGCGCTCGCCAGTCGCGCGTTCTCCCGCGCCGCGCCGCCCGTCTCCGCGAGCACGGCCGAGCCGAACGCCAAGCCCAAGGCCGAGCTTAAGCCCGAGCCGAATGCCAAGCTTAAGGCCGAGCCGTCGGCGCCGGCCGGCCGCATGCGCTGGAGCGTGCACCACGCCGTGGTGGTGGAGCGCCAGCCGCTGGCCGAGGTCTTCGCGCGGCTGCAGCGCGAGGTGCGCGCGCGCGGGCTGCGCGCCGCGGCGGTGCGCCAGGCCGTCGACACGTTCTACTTCCACTGCGCGCGGCGCGCGGACGGGCGCGAGCTGCGCGACCCGGCGCTGCGCTCGGCACTGCTGCGCTTCTTCGCGGACGAGCTGTTCGCGGCGGACGCGCGCGCGCGCGCGGCGCAGCCGTGGCAGTTCCGGCCGCAGGGCCGCTTCGTGCTGGGCGAGTCGCTCAACGAGGCGGCGTTCGCGGCCGCCATCAAGCTGCAGCTCGCGTGGGGCGGCGGCGCGCGCGCGGCCTGGGCGCTGGCGGACCAGCTGCTGGCCGCCGTCGTGCCGGAAGGCGCTGGCACTGGCAGCGGCAGGATCCACTTCCGCACGGTCGGGCCCATTCTGGAGCACCAGTGCGCCGAGGGCGACGTCGCGGACGCGCTCGCGCGCTGGCAGCGGCTCAAGGCCGGTGGCAGCGTCGCGTGGACCGCCGCCATGGAGGACACGCTCGTGCAGATGATGGTCGCGAGTCTGGGCGCGGCCGCGCGCGCCGGCGGCGAGGGCGAGGACCGGCGGCTGCTCAACGAGCGCATGGAGGCGCTGCTGCACGACCTGCAGGTCGCGAGCCGCGAGGTGTCGCACGCCAACGCGCAGCGCCTGCGCGCGGCCTTCGCGGCCGCCGGCTTCGCGACGCGCGTGCTGGCCAGCGACGCGGCCATGCAGCCCGCGTGCAGCCACTGCGGCGTACCGCTGGCCAAGCTCGGCGTGTCGGCGGCAGAGCGCGCGCAGCTGCTGGCCGCCATCGAGGCGCGCGAGAGCAAGGTGGGCACGGGCCAGACGGTCAAGCAGCACCTCGAGCCGTTCCGCGATTGGCTGCTGGCCAAGGAGGCCCGGCGCGGCGACCGCGACCACGACAGTGACCGCAACAGCGACCGCAGCGAGCGGCTGCACTACGTGCTGGACGGCCCCAACATCGCGTACATCAACCAGAACTTCGACGCCGGCAGCTGCCGGCTGGACCAGGTCGACATGGTCGCGCGCCGGCTGCTGGCCGAGGGCCACGAGGTGAGCATCACGATGCCCTTCTCGTACCTGGCGGACGCGTTCGTGCTGCGCATCCGCACGCGCAAGATGAAGGAGCAGCGGCGGCAGGGCCGCTTCACGACGCGCCAGCGCTCGCCGGCCGAGCGCGCCATTGTTGAGGCCTGGCAGCGCGACGGGCTCGTCTTCAGCTGCCGCACCGACTTTCTCTCGGACGACCTCTTCTGGCTCTACGGCAGCGTCCTGCTGGGCGAGCGCGGCCGCGTCGTGACCAACGACCGCGGTCGCGACCACGTGTACGCGCTGCTCAACTCGGGCGCGGCCTCCAAGGCGGGCCACGGCGCGCCGCCCGCCGGCATCTCGATGGACCTGATCGAGCGCTGGCGCGACCAGACCGTCGTCAACATCGAGATCCAGCACGAGGAGGTCGCGGACGACGTCAAGCAGGCCGCCGCGCCGCCGACCACGCCCATTGGCGTCGAGGAGGTGCGCTTGCTGCACCCGCTGCCCTTCTCGCGCGCGCCGCAGCGCTCGGCCCCCGACCACTTCCACCTGCCGATCGCGCCTCCCGAGAGCGCCACCAAGCCACCCGCCGGCGACGCGCCAGGCGTCACCACGGGCACGTTCCGCGCGCGCATGCGGCGCAAGTGGCTCTGCCTGGCGCGGAACGAGGGGGCCGGCAGCAAGCGCAACGTCTGAGAGAGAGAGAGCATAGACTGGTAGATGAGCTGGAACGGGTTGAAGCGAGCTTTAACGTGGTAAGTCGACCACCACAGTAAACAACTGTACGGGGCGTTGTAAAGTCGACCCATTAAATAGACGCCAGCGTAAATACGCTTACCTCGAAAAAGCTCTGGATAATCCTGGATTTCGTGTTAAAAGTTGGGGATATTTTAACTTGAAATTTGTAGCCAGAATTAACTACGAAAGAACCAACAGGAGGTTATATTATCTTTCGCAGTACATATCATTTTACTGATATAGGATAATTTCCCTTTTTGCTACTGATATTTGTGAGCGTAAAGCTACTACTGATTTCTGGGTATTAAAGGATAGTTTTTATAATGTACAATGTACTATCAGCGGATGGTACTGAGGTCGCCGCGCTCTCGTATCCCACGATTTGACAGTGTTAGAGCGTGCGATAGCAGTGAGCACGCTACCAGCTGTGGACGCGAATCCGAGGAACACGAGCAGGACGAACTCTGCTGTGCCCACAATGGGTCGACTGGATCAGTCACAGAGCAACTAATCTCAACACTTCTGAAGAGCAAGGGAATAGACATCAGCCCAAGGGCGATTTCTCGAATGATGTGTGCTGTGGACGACTACCTTCGCGGCGACCGAGTCGAAAGTTACCAGAAGTTGGAGTACTACTTCGCGGCAGTGGCAGACAAAAGTGTATACTCTCTACTTGGCGATTTGAGAAGCATACGAACGACCGAGTCTTCCGCTGCGCCTGTTTTATCCCGAGTATCGGCGTCCATGTCGCCATCAATGCCAAGATGTTGTATGGCTTCGACGGGGCACCTGAAGAGCGAGATGAACAGTCATAGCGTGCACCTCATGGCTACTGCAAAGGACTAAAACAACCCTATTTTCCCATTTGGGTTTGCTTTGGTTCCAGTAGGGAATTACAAGAACTGGAAGTGGTCCTGGAGATTGCGAGAGATGTACTTGCGGGGGTTACTCGGTTCTGCGCGCTTTCCGATCGCCAAAAGTGTTTACTGTCTGAACAAGCCAACAACTGGCTCACCAATGGCATTTGCAGTGCCAAGCCATTAGACGGGTTCAGTATGTACTTCCCGAGGCTGTCCGAGTTAGCATCGAAGAAGCGCCAGATTGTTGCTGGTTGGGCAGCTCGTGGCGGCCCAAATCAATTGGTGCCGGTTCTACAAACCGGGTTTCGCGATCGAGCCCAAGCGAGCAAGATATGCAAATATATCCCTTTACTTGGAAGTGGATATTCAGTTCAGCATCTCGGAGCAACGCGAGATGATCACATCCATCCATGGCGCTTTGTTGACTTACCGGAGCAAGATTGCACATGAGGCAATTAGAAGTACGAGCTGTTTCCATATGTCCACGTTAATGCAGCTGCGACTGCTGAAGGCCAGCGACTCAACACGCTTTATGACGCCCATCGCCTCTCGGTACAGCCCTTCGACAAAACGTACAACAAGGTCTTCAAGCCACTTCCAACCACAGTAAAACTTCACACTGACACGACACTCGTGCTCCCGGCGAAGTTCGTGAAGAAGCGAGAAGCAAACGTGGTCTAAAGCCTGGCCCTAAACCGAAGCACAAGTGAAAGACTGCTAAGATCGCCAAATCAACCGACCACAAAGCGTAGACACTCTTATATTTTGAATGAAACCTTTTCATAGTTGATTCGCACATTATGGCAAAATAGTTACATTGTTTGCTTTACTGAAGTATCTTCTATGAACACCCTTCATAGGTGATTTTCCATTTAGACAAAATACAACTAATTTTTGCTTTATTATGCATGAAACCCCTTTGTAGTGGATTTACTAGATATGAACAGATAAAACTAATGTTTTCTCGCCGTTTCTTCGTTGTAGTCTTCTTGTCTGTTACATTTGCACTCTGAATACCTGAGTCGTGTATGGTTGGAGATTTTGAAGACCTGGGGTCCCGCAATCTCTGTTTTTCCAGAACACGGACACGTCGAAATTGCACCACGCATACTTGCGAACAAACAAAACAAACTATCCAATCCTCGCACCAAAATTAACGGTCAGTATGTTTCCCTCGGAGTGGTAGCGAGGGACCTTCCGTTTCAAAGAGTACAGGGCAATATCAGCCACCTACAGTCTATGCTTATTAGCATATTTACCCAGGCGAAGCTCCCTGTTACAAGTTGGCTACCCAACCCGGCATCCGATTATTCAAATCGGACAGCTATTTATAGTTGCCTTGGTCGGCGCTATGAAAACCATACCATGCTTGGGCCAACAGGCAGCCAATCACATCCTGACAGCATGTGATTGGCTAAAATGTTCAATTTTCACAATCTCTATATTGCCTATTCTAATTGGACAATATATACCGTCTCACTCAGCTGCGGTACGCCGTGGCAATTGCAATGCGGCAGTGCTGTACGCTATTTTCATCTGCCGACGCTGGGGTTAGCAGTCTGGCGACGACGACGACCCAGTTATTTTTTGGTATACAAATTTATTCCGGCTATATATTTCGTGATGATCCACAGAACAATCGGGCTCAAATTCTGGTGCTGTGGTTATGTTTGAGCTTTTCAATCACTTGCCGTGAGGTCGAGCCACACAGTGTGTATCTCGGGTGTCATCAAGTGCTCCACAAATTTTGTACCCTTGAAGTCCTTGTCCCGTTGGAGTGTTCGTCCCATAATGACACCCGAGTTTGCCTGTGCTATCCAAATCGCACTTAACCGAAACAAATTAGTACAATTTTGTATCAAAATCACATATACCACCGGGATTCAGAATAACTCGACTGGATTCAGAATAACTCGACTGTTTTCTTTTACATGAACAAATGAATTTTGAAAACATATGCAAGTAGGGTTGCTCCTACGACTGTCAGACAGTGACATAACCTACGCTTTTGGCCTCGTCGCATCTTGGAGGCTTTGCAGGAAGACGGAACGGCGATAAGCAGCCTTCGTCGCGTCCAGACCCGACGTAAGCTGTCGAATCTCGCCTTGAAGTGTCTAATTGGCGAACTTGTTGATGTGCTGAACGATCTTGCGCATGTAGTGGAGGGTATAGATGGCGCACTCGGCGTTGTCCTGCTGAAGCGGGTTCGTCTTAAGTGGAACACGATCCACCACGCACGATGAGCCACAGGTCACAAAGCTGCGACGGATCCTCTTAATTGTGGGCGCCAAGTGCCGAATCGACGTGGTAAATGCGCGAATGAGGGCCCAACACGCCTTAATGACGACCAGACTCCAGTGGTTTAGTGTGCACACCGGAAAGAGGACGTATTGGATCGTGATCCAGTCCGTCTTGGTGAGCTTTCCGTCGAGATCGCTGTTCTGGCGTAGCTTCTCTGCTTCGTTCACCAAGGCGTTGAAGTAGCTGCCAAACAAGCAGATTTGAGGGCTGGATTGCTTGGTGATGTACTTGGCGATGATGTAGTCGACGACGCCGTTGTTCACCTGTTGAAGAGGTCGAAGTGGCTGGATATCGCTTTTGAGAAGGAAGCTTCTCACGCCAGTGTATTGATAGACGAACTGGGCGACTTGGGGATCCTCGCTGGCTTGTTGAACGAGCGAAGGGCTGCGGCGACGACCAGTAGGCTGTGCGGCAGCTTTTTTACTGGAGCGTAGTCCGAGTCGCTGGTATCTGTGGCGCTTGGTTCACTCCCGTCACCGCTGAAAGACGCTGCAGATTTATCTGCGTTGTCGTAGTGGGACGGGTCGTCGTCATACTTCTCGTCCTCGTCTTTCTCGTCTTTGTCTTCATCACGCACGTCGTCGTATGCGTCGTCGACACCAATCACTTCTCCGTCTCCTTCATCGTCTTCGACCTCGTCTTTGTCCTCGTCCTCTCTTCGTCGTCACTGCAGACTTCCTCAGCTTTCCCATAGTCCTGCAGCTCCGGTTCCTCATAACCGTTGTCGATCTGACGCGTCGTCCCCGCCGTCGATGCTGTCTTCGTCGCCGCCGCTACTGGAACATTCATCGCAGCAGCAGTCTCCATTGTTGGAGACACTAGCAACTCAGTGTTGGCTTCCTGCGACGCGCCAGCCACACATACGACAGACTCTGGATCTTTAGACACTTGAGCCAACGACCGCTTATAGCGCTTGAGAAAGCGTGGACCCACGTGCGCTGGGTCTTCTCATGCTTCAGCATGAAGTCGGCATCTCGCTGGCAAAACGCCAACGCGTCGGAATGAGTCATGGGCGAGCCGTCCCACTCGTCGTAGTACTTGAGGACGCGAAGCTCAAAATCGCTGAGCTTCCGCTTGCGTCCTCCACCTGGCGCGTGGATACGTCCGTCGTCAACTTGAGGCGCCGTGATCACGCTCAGCCGAGTGTCTGAGTACTTCTTCCGTCACCCGAGAAAGTTGCGCGCCGCCTCCGATGGTGTCTATTGCGCGTTCTCTTGCCAACCCTTGAGTTTGTGTATCTTGATACTAGGCTGAACCTGCTCGCACTTCGCTTCTCCATCCTGGTGTGTAGTCGCTTTTCGCCGAACAATTGAATTGTTCCTACAAACTGCACACTCAATTCACCTCAAGCGCGAAGCACTATCAAGGTAATTCAAACGGTTGCTTGCATCTGCAGCGCAAATGTCCCAGAGAACAATTGAGTTGTTTTGAGTCTAGTCGATTTATTTTGAGTCTGGTTAAGTTATTCTGAATCTGGGTCGAGTTATTACAATTCCAGTCGAGTTATTTTGAATCCAGTCGAGTTATTCTGAATCCAGTCGAGTTATACTGAATCCAGTCGAGTTGGTTTTAAGCTTGATCGACTATGGCTGCCGTTAAGGCAAACAACTAGAACACGTCCTTGGTGCTATCGGGCGCGGGGTCAAATATCTCCTGGACATTAATGCGTGCACGATAGTCTCGGATCAGCTCTGAAAGAGTCCCGGCACGGTGAGGCTCACGAAGCTTCTTAAAGAACCCAGACCCAAGCTTTCGCGGGAATCCGTGAGAACGCAGGAATTCCAGAATTGCCGCTACTGCTTAGTTGCCGTGATCGAGCACCTTGTCCGCGTAGTGTCCATCAGACGGATCGAGCTTAAAGCCGTTCGGGAGAAAGAGCTTAATATAAGCAACGATCTGCTTCGAAGTGGACTTGTACTGCTGGTTGGGACACTCCTCCAAAAGTCTTGGCGTCTTGGTATACCATTCGAACCAAATGGCTGCCTCGCAAAATGGCGCTGCACGACCGAGTTTGGTATCAAAGCCGTTGGTAGTTGTGTGTTTTTCTTGGGCCATTACTGGGGTAGTACTGCCGAACTGTCCTTGAGCGCCACTGGGTCCGTGAAGACGGCTTTCGAGCAACACTAGACGCTTGGTCAGCTCTCGATTTGCTTCAACCAACTGACCGATCGTGATGTTCTGGTGATTGATGAGTTTTATCTCTTGTGAGACGGCGTTTCGATTATTCTCTTGTGCCGCTGTTGCTTCGACCATGTGGTAACGTATTTGCGAACTCCATGCCAATAGATCAGGCAAAGTGATCCCAACGTGAAGCTGCATAAACGCATCCGACTGGCGTAGGGGTTCAACGCGCAGCGATCCGACAGCTCTGGGAAGCGCTGAAGCAAAGTCGAAGTCAGCAAGTCGAATACGCGTTGGTCCACGTTCTTGGCTGGATCTGTCAAGCCGAAGCTAGATGCAAAAAGGTATCGCCCCAGCTAGCGAATTCGCTCACCGGTGGCTGAGTCAAAGGCACTCAAAGTTGACGTACGAGGGCTCTCTGACATCTTCCACCCGCTCAATACCTTGGCCACTTTCTGGTCTTCACTGGTCGTGTTGAAGAAATACGCAAATGCATTGTTTGTCGCAGTCATGTTCCAAGACCCACAGTCGAAGATCCATTGTACACTCAAGCTTGCATTTGCGTTGGCGTGCTGAGCGTCTCCTCGTCGGAAGGAATATGAAGTCAACTGACCAGTGTTCACTCCTCGAGCTTGGCGTTCGGACACATACTTTTCAATGCGGTTGATATACCCATGAATTCTCGAACCAGGCTGGGATAGACGTTGTGCCACGCTTTCTGTAGACTTGCTGTTTCCCGTTTCCTCGTTGTCTTCGTCCAAGGCTTCGTATGCGCACTGTGTCAGTGCTTCAGTCAGCGGCATGCTGCTTGAAAGTGCAAACTCTTCATCAGCATCCGTAGATTTCAGCTGGGGATGGTCCAGAAGCGACTCAACTGGGAATATCTGCATCGCCAAGGCAACTCCAATAGCATGGATCGGACATGTGATGAAGCTGGTTTGGTCCGGAAAGATGGAGATGGCGTGCTCTTCTGATGTCGTGATGCGAACGAAGTGAAGAAAAAGCACGTTGTCCGCCGAAACCGAAAGATCGGCTTTGCGAACAAAGGTCAGACCGACACCCTGCCAAAAGCGAACCACATGAGCGCAATCAACGCTGCGTCTTGGTACTCCTTCGACGATAAGGCGTCGAAGAACAGTCCGTCAATCATCAGGCGAAGGCCGTCCTTGGTGCAAGCTGGTGCTTTTTTGGCAACAAGATCTTGCTGCTTCACGCAGTAACGGTCGAGTCGTGTCGCCATGTGCAGCAGTTGCTTCTCGATCACGGCGCGGTGGCGCGAAAACCCGTCAAGGAGCCAATTCTTGACATGGCGATAGTAGCCCAGGATAGTGTTTCGCGCAAGGCGGCTACCGTCATGCCCACTCGCAAAAGCAAGGTAAAACGCCCACCGGTCTATTAGCTTGACGAAAATCTTCCCAGTTTGGTCTCCGAACAGAGACGCCCGAACAACAACAACTCAACGCCTTCCGATGCAAGAAAGCGGTGGAATCGGCGGGTGGCTGTCTTCCGCGACTGGATGGTGTTGAGCGGAGCGAGGTCCTCGAGACTCATGTCGCTTGGTCTGCTCAGCTGTTTTCACTTGAGTTTTTGATCGGAAAGCCTCCCTCACCAGCATATTTCAGACACTACGACGCTTATACAAACTCCTAGTCGATCGTCGTACAGGCAAGAAATATGTGCGCAATATGCGGACATATTGATCTTTGTATGGGGTACGTGACCCAACCGACATTGGCGTTGGCACGGCGTAGACCTAACAGTATTGATTGGCTGAAAAGGATGTTTCTATGGCGCTGATTAGTTAAAGCTGGTAACCGAGGAGTCTGATTGGCTTGATTGGCATTATTGAAGACAAGTAGTTTCAGGATGTCGGCAGATTTATCATACCAGCAGTAGTTTCCATCGATACGTAACTATCGTACTTTAGAGAAGTGAACTGGTGCTCCGAAAGGTGTACACGTCGGAATTAGCGAACTTAGCAAAAATGTAAGGATAATTTGCCAATTCTAATCAGATTCTGGATCCCGTTACATATGTAAGGCCCTGTTCGGAGAACACGTAGGAGTTTATTTCGTACCACCTACTTGTACTGTAGAATAAACGGAGACAAGAACAGACACGCGTTCGGGGAATTTCAGCAAAAACACCGACACTGCAAGTAGAAAAAATGCAACAGTATACGCAGATACAAATCCGTATTTACACAAATCGGATATGGTACTTCGTTCTCGAGGCCATCTCGAAGAGAAGCATCTCGCTCTTTCTCCTTCCCGAGAGCGCATCGCCAAGGGAGGGGAAGCTCGTCGCGCCCGACATCACCAAGTCGGCCTGCTCAGCGACACCAAGTGCTCGTACTTGTCCGCGGCGGTTGCTCGGCGGCACCAAGTGCTCGTACTCATTGGATCTGGTTTCAACGCAGCAAGGAAGACAGGGAAAGTAGGCGCGAACATTTCGGCGACACTGCGTCCAGCATGGAGAACACGAGTTCAAGTTTTGATGATGACTTCTTCACGAGTCCGGGAGTATCCCTCCAGCTTACGCAGCCAACGCCAGCTTGTGCTGACTCGACAGAAGATGTACCAACACCTTCGAGCCGTCGGGTTACGCGCAAGGTCGGTCGTCCCAAGAAGACTGATGGGCAAGTAGCAGCAGATTGGGACCTTTCTGCGACGGAAAGCCTGCTCGAGTTGTGGTACGAACTTATGAAGGAGGACTTCAACCGAGCAAAAAAACACGCACAGAAGCGAAGCTCGTGGATTGCGCTTGCGACCACATTGAGCCAACAAACCAACCGCGTGTTCACCTCGACAAGACAAGGTGAGGAAAGCGTCTTTGACTGGGTTGTCTGTTCAGATCTGACTGTAGCGATGTAGATTAAACTGATGAAAAAGCGACATGCGGATCTCGGACCAGCTATCTCTGAAACGGACAACAAGCCGTTCCTCGAGCGACTCATCGATGCCGCTCTGCGAGACTATACGGACCCCCACCCTGGATTGACGAATCAGTCTTTGTTCACTACCGACGCAACGCGTCAGCCAAGTGAGTCAGGTGACGAGAGCGAAGCAAACACTGAGCCGACCAAACGAACTGTCTCGGCACGCAACGGAGACCGCGAAACGAAAAAGCGGAAAACACAAGGCGAGTACATTGAGGCCGGATTGCAGGCGGTATCAGATGGCATTCAGGACGCCTTGGGAAATGCGCGCGACGAGAGCGATGACATCAAGACGTCGTGAGCGCATTGCAAGCGCAGATGCGAGAGAGACAGCAGCTTTGCTCCCGTCTAGACGCGCTGATCGGACTACTTACTGAGTCGCATCGTCCAAAAGAATAGCAATGTTGCAGCTCGTCGTTGCCGCGAGCTGCATCGTGAATGAATCGTGAGCAATGGATTCGTTCCTGCTGTTGTCCACCACGTCGATATCCTCTTCAATTGGATTGGCTACCTCAGTGTCATCCGCGAAGTCCTTGAGGATGTTGTGCAACATGACGCATGCAGCGATGTGATGCGCTTGCTTTGTGCACGAATTGTGGTCGAGGGACACGAGCAACGACCTGAAGCGCCCTTTTAGCTGCCCGAAAGCGCTTTCCACGGTCATCCGCGTAGCGGAGTGAACATTATTGTAGAGACGCTGCCTTCGAGTCAATGAACCGCCGCACTCGCGTTCCACGTACGGAGTAAGTAGGTATGGAGCAAACATGTAGCCAGCGTCGCGAAGTAGATGTAGATGGCGTCCAGGCGGTATTACGGCTTGCGCTGTTCTTTCCAGTCGCGACAATCGACATATTTTCTTGTCAGACCATGAGCCCGGTCGAACATCAATTGATGTGAACTTTCCTCTGTGATCAACGACAGCTTGAACGTTGAGGACGGTGCTCATGTGCCGACAATAGAACCCGTCATAGTCGTGCGGACGCGGAATATCGATCAAAGTTCCGTCAACTGCTCCGACGACACCAGGAAATCCACGCAGAGCTGCGAATCCCGTCTCAATAGTGCGCCACTGTTCTTGCGTCGTTGGAAAACAAATAAAGCGGCTGGAGACGGAAGACAGCGCTTCGATTAGCGCATCGACGATCTCAAAAACCCACGATCGAGCGGTCCCAAACACATTGGCGGTCTCTCAACTTCCACCTTGTGTCCGAATAAAATATAGCAAAATGGCGGTCTTGGTCGGTGCTTTATGTTTCTTGGAATACTTGGTCAGTTCAACCCCAATCACGGGAAAACACAGGAGTCGAGTAAGTGATAAAAATGTTGTGCGGCTGCAACCAAGATTTTCGCGGATCCAGAGGCTGTACGCTTCCTCCGCACGTAAATCTTCGAAGCAAATGTCGATAGTATGACGGTAGTACGGCTCAATTGACAACGTAGCGCTTGAAACAACAAGAGCGGCAGCCGCAGAAACCACGGAAATTGAGGCAGCTTTCTCTCTCTGTCGGTTCCTTTGCCGGGTTGCCATGTGCGCTTCTCGCTTTGCTGCGGCAAGACGGTACCGACACGCAGCAGACACGATCGATAGGCTGCCCGGCGTCGACGGAAAGGCTGTCAGCGTGCGCCTTACCCGCACGACCGATAGACAGACTCGGACGGGTGGAAGGTGTCAGTTAGATGGGGGTAGCGCAACCCCTACGCACAGTGGGCCCAAAATGAACAGGCTGGTCGCGCCCTACAGCAAAGACCAGAAGGGGCGAACGGGTTCGGACAGCCGAGGGAGGGCAGTTCAGCCTTGTGCAAAGCTAACGAGCGGCGGGTGTGGCTTGGAGCTCTCGTAATTTGTGATGTGCCTTTCATCAACGTCCACGAGCAGAGTTACACGATTTTGCGCTTGAAACATGTATAATATGCGCTGAGTATACACTTTTTCTCGGGCAAAATGACTCGTTTCCCAGACAAAGTGAAGCGGCCCTCCCTCCTGCAACTTTATATTAGGCGAAAAATGGACATTTCCAATCAAAGTGGTTTTCTGATATTTTTTTTCAGGCAAAGTGAATTATCTCCTACTTGCCTAATTCCATATTTTCGCCGCGCTCGGCTGCGAAGACGTTTTTCAAGCAGTGGCGCTCTTCCCTCCATACCAGGCGCTGAGTGAGGACCGACTTGCTCTTCTCGATAGCCTCTTTCAGGATTTCGATCCTGTGAGCAGCGAGTGAGTCATAATTGTCTCTGACAAGAAATTCTTCCCTCATAGTAGCTAAAAAACTCTTCATCCTAGTCTTCAGCACGCTGAAACACCCTTCGATCGCATTGCACATTGGACTGTAGGGAGCGAGACGCAGGATGACAAACTTGTTGCCATTCAGAATGCCGTCAGCAACAAGCATGTCGCGCACACGAGTCTCCACTTGGTTGTGCGCAAGGGCGTTGTCGGTGACGACAACGACATTTTTCCCTGCGCACAAGTCCTTGTACTCGTCGGTGTTGAGCGCCGAGACGAACAGGTCGGCGACGAACCGCGCGTTCTCGTCCATCTTGACCGAGCCGTCGTGGGTGCGTAGGAGGAT